>JAUTDX010002112.1:0-46990 GCA_030844895.1 Ambrosia x helenae
AAAGGAAAATACGATTAAGGTGGATGATCAGTTACCAGAACCATCAAAATCCCCATCTTTGTGTATCTAAACCATTCATAAGCCTTTTTAAGTATAAACTTTTTCTTTACTTCTCCGTTATCTTCACCATAGCCTTTATAACTCTTATTTCTGTTGGAGGAACACGCACCACGGATCGAGTGAATCAAGTTCTTACAGTCTTCATAATAGGTATTTGTTAGCCGAGTTTGTTATTTGTTTAGTTATTATTATTTTTACTTATCATTTATTTTTGTGTTTGTTTATTAGTTATTATCGGTTTTAATATTAGGATAGTACTTGGTGTTTTATCATTAACATTAGTTGGTTACATTTAATGTTATCCTAAGATAATGGTTTTCATTTATTCAATATGCTGAATATATTATTCACCAATACAATTTTTCAGTTTTTATTTGGTTATCTTAGTATTACAGAGGCAAATGTGTGGTAATATATCATTTTTCACTTTCACAACACTGCTTATATTATCTGTAACAGGGTTGTTAGTAGCAATTGAGGTTCTAGCAATCTTACTTGGAGGGTGGTCAGGGTTTGAGGCAATGGTGATTGGACAATAGTTCCGGCGAGTGTTCCGGTTATGATATTTTCTTTGTTTATCATGATCTAGCTCCAGGTAAATACCTAAAGTCACCTCTATGCTTTGACTTCAAATTCAGTCTATTATAATGTAATTTTCATAGATGCTTTGATTTCTCTAAGTAATGTCAACTCTACAAGCAGTGGCGAAGCTTGACCCGATGGGATGCCCAGTTCGGAAACAAGTTCAGCGATTGGCGGATGATCAGACCATTTTGGTAACAACTTATGAAGGGACGCACAGCCATCCTCTCCCACCAGCAGCAGTGGCAATGGCGTCCACCACGTCTGCTGCAGCTACTATGCTGCTCTCAGGTTCCATGTCCAGTGCAGGTGACCATGGATTCATGAACACCAGCGTTTTGGCTCAAGCCATTCGACCAAGCTCACAGTGAGGCAACATTGGATTAAAGGCAACATTGTTGGTACTCCGACGAGTAGCTACAGGCTTGAATGTTGCTTTCTTAGTTAGAACGGCGACAAGACGAGGCGGCGACTAAGTTCAAGTAAGCCCTTCGTATATATATGGTGTATTGTTTTAATTGAATCCTGATTTCTATGGTTATCATTCACAACAGTTAGGGTTTCTATGTCAGCAGCCATGATGAAGATGATGATGGGTTCAAGGTGAATAATGGCGGTGATCGTTGCTGAAGCAGGGTTCCGACTGAACCTTCGATATTCCGACCAGAGGCGATTCAGTGGAAAGACCTGCAACATGGAGACACTCAGAGCTGGTGGTGGTGCCGATGCTCAACAACTCGGTTCCAATTCCTCAGGGTTTTTTTTCTTAATTATTATGCTTATTGTTCGATATTATTGTAGCCTGGTTTAGATCTCATTTACTTCTATTTGTTTGATTTGAAGTTTATATTTATATTTTAAATATTTCGCTTTTGTTCCTATGGCAGTAAGTAGTTACTGAATTCTAAACTGAATCTGGCGAACTTTGATTTTAGGTTCTTTTTTTGTGTCACTTTTTGCTCCAGTTTGAATAAGTAGCCATTTTGCGGTATGTTTGCACCATATTTAACTTGAAGTTATTAATTGTAACATGTAGGTGGTGCTGTATTTGATGCATCATAGTATGCATTTTATGGTAATGAAGTTCTTAAAGAAGTTGATTTGGGAGGTCTCGAGGAGGAGGATGAAGGCGATGACCTTCCGATGGCTAAACTTGGGGATGATGAGTATCTTTGTTTGTTTAGAGAGTCGCACAGACGAAAGAAAAAAACAAAAGAGATCTTGTCCAAACAAGCTGTTAAAATCGCCAAACAGGTTGAAGAACATGAAAGGAAAGGTATAGGGTTCGTATATCTGACGGGGCGTTTTCTCAGCAAGGGATGCTTGCTACTCAACTCAATGATTTGGTCAGATCCGATCCGTTACAGAGAGGCTTTGTTCTTCGATTGAATGAGTTAGCCATGATTACGATTCCTGACCGCATGTACGTATTATCTTACTTCGTTTTTTTTATTAATTATGTTGGTTTTGAATTACTGTTTTATTTCCCGGCATGTTAATTGTTACCTCACCTGCAACATGTTGTGATTTTAGTTTTTTTTTTTCAATACAATCTTATTTTTATGTTTCATATGGTTTCAACTATTAATTGGATTTAAGTTTTTTCAATCTAATTCCAACATTAGACTGCTTTTTTTATATTGTAAAGTGATATCTATGCTCGATCATTGCCAAACGGGTCAATCTGTTGTTTTTTCCTTTAATCTTTAGTCAAACTGTTGGCTATTAACAAGCCCATTGCTTCTGTTTGTTTTTCAATTTTCTCATATCCCCGTTTTCACTGCAGAATGATACAAGAAGAAAAAACCAAATTGAAAATAATATTCGTTGCCATTGGTGGGGGAGTAGCCACTTTTATTCTACATAAAAGTCACCTCTATGCTTTGACTTCAAATTCAGTCTATTATAATGTAAATTTCATAGATGCTTTGATTTTCTCTAGGTAATGTCAACTCTACAAGTATGAAAATAGTCATCTAAGGATAAAACTTCAACGGCTATTTTGACCATTTTCAATATCTATCCTCAACCAACATGTTTTTCACTTCAAACTTAATCAAATTATGATGAGTTTCAGTTTTTTGCGCGTATTTGGGAGGTGATATCGGACGAATAAGAACTTCAGTTCTGCTTGGCAGTGTTGTACCTTTGACGGGACTCTTGGTGTGGAATGCTATAGCTTTTAGTCTCTCGAGTCAAGCTGAATCACTCATTGATCCGGTCGAGTTGCTTATGAGGTAATGATCAAACATTTGACTTGAAGTTGACTCGATTTCATTCATGTAAGGCAAAGATGTGATGGAGTTGAGATTATGGTAGAAGCATTTTCACTTCTAGCAGTAGGAACATCACTAATAGGGACTCTTTTAGGCTTCTCTCAGTTCTTTAAAGAGCAAATAGTCAACAATTTGACTTGGGATTCTTCTTCTGCATCACAGACATAGTCAATTATTTAGCATTTGTAACCAAAACAATGCAATTTTAGTTTTTTTACTGTCAAGCTTTAGGTCAAGAAAATGTGTGTTTTGGCTTCATATTAGATTTATATAGTATTTATTATCATTTTTTATGAAGACCGGAGAGGTTTACCATGCAATGATCCGGGCTAAGTGATGTTTGTAACGGGTCAAAACACATAATTCTTAAATAATCGCAATGGTTTGGTAGAATCAACCGAAGTTTTTAACTTTCATGCCAAACAAGAAACATTCTCCTCGCTCTTGACCGATTTAAATTAATATTTCAACCCCGGGACGCCCCCGGGTAATATGCTAGTGTCATACAAATGTAGGTGACACCGAAATTGAATATCTAATAATACAGAAAATTAAGAATTCAGTCAAGGTATATTGGGTTTATGGCTATTGGGCTAATTATAGCATTTATGTAGTCAGCCTATTTCTTCATAATTTGGGCCCGTATATTGCAACTTTTATCTAACGGTTATCATAGTTAGATTTCGATTTGACCGTTTGGACAAAACTAAAACTTCATACAATCATAACCAAATCAGCTGATTTTAACAGTTTGACAATATGAAGTAATTTTTTCTTCCAAAATCGTTACTTGTGTTGTTACTTTAAAATGTTACGAAAAAGTTGGTTCCAATCCGTTCACCAAGCCTTAAACGACCAACATCTAAATGTGAGCTGAACTGTAAAAATCTCAAACCAACTAACTTGCTAGGATTTAGACAATTTTATCAGTTCCAACTGTTTATGAACACCCGTATTCTAGATGAATATCTTATTTTAGTTTTTCACTTAACCTTAAAATTTTGACGAATTTGAATTTCAATAGAAATAGAATATGTGTAGCATAAATGAAACCATGAAGAAGTTAGCCATATCTTGAGCAAACTATGAAGTCCGTTTTTAATTATGTTACTTAAAAGCTGGAAAACCTAAACGCTAAATGCTTTTCCGATTCACATTGATGCACCTTGTAGACTAATTGGACAAAAAAAATTACAATATCACCATCACGAACAAGCTTTATGTTTGAATTGGTAATTACAAAAAAAAGTTACATAATATCACGGCCCAATAAACTTTACGTTTGAATCGGTAATTATAGGAAAATAACAAATAGCAACTTACCCTACATGGTACGCTTTAAATGTCACACCTAATATGATATTAAAGCTAACAAATGCATTTTGGTGACTCAAACAGCATATATTGATTCAAACCTTACATGACTTGCGTCCCATAAATAGATGATTGTTCACCAAGAAATATAGTTTTTATGCATTTACTACTTTTGAATCTTGGAATTAATTTCTTGACATTTACACCCACCTCATTTGTTATTGGTGTAAAAAAGGCTAAAAGTTCTCAAAATTAGTGTTCATCTTAAATTCAAGACACCAAATGTAACTAACTATGTTCATAAAAGTGTGAAAGTAAATCTCTTTTCCCATTGATATAGTCCAGGAGACAAACATGTTTTTGTTTCCTTGTATTTGTTTAGGAAAAAAAACAGCAGTTGTTGGAAACAAGGTCAAGGGAAACACAAAAGGAAAAAAATGTAATTCATAATTAAGAATTTAAGATGAGCAAATCTCAAGGGCGCACGTGACTTTGGGGTCACTTGCACGTGTGATTATGGTCTTGATATATGCATTCAATGTCTCATACACAAAGGACTAGCCTCCTTTATTATAATAACGAATTGACTTCAATCCCTATGGTTTTTAAACAATTTGGTTTGGTTTACGAGTTATGGCCTCGTACCCGTAACATTATAGCCTAGTGGTATTTTAAGGATGGGATAAGGCTTATAAACCATTTGGTTTTTGGTTTGATTTTCACAAGAGGTTTTTCCTAGATTTATTAAGTTCCCTCCTGAATTCGTGTATAGACATTATTGTCTAGTGGAGATGAATATGATCGGGTGATTCCACTGGTTGCATGATAATACTACTATAGTCTGTCAATGATCCAAATCAAAATACGATTTATTATCCCAAACCAAACGTTTTAACCCAATACATACACAAACTCTTAAAAGATACAAAGAAATAACCCGAACACCTAAAACAATCTAGACAAATATACACCTTCATAACCAAAACAATATCACACTCTAGAGCCACACTGAGATGATCGAACAAATAAACGGGTCACAACCTCAAACCCTAGATGAGATAAGAAGATGACTTTGTAAAGATGAACAAGAGAATAAATACTGATGCGAGAGGAGGTTTTCTTGTTATCTAACTGAATGAAACCCTAATCGCCCCTTTTGATATTAGAGAGAAGAGATTAATATCTCTGTTTTTATTGATGTGTATGAGAAATCAGTTGTATATCATCCCAAATATAATTTTGTATGAGAGATAGCCAACCGGTTCAGTGGTAAAACAAAATAACGGCTGGGCGGCGATCCCAAAAATTCAAATTGTCACTGAAAATTGAATTTTGACGTCGTAATACAAAAATTCACACTGAAAGCGGAATTTGATGCTGAGAAAACAAATACTCCCTCCGTCCCAATTTAAATGTCCTAGTTCAAAAAACACACATTTTAAGAAATTTTTTGTTTGTATGTGGTAAAATGATAATAATATCCTCAAAAATGGTAATTGTGTTTTGTTTTTTATGGGCAAAATTGGAAATTACATTTCTATTTTTGGAAAGGGACATTTAATTTGGGACAAAAAAAGGAAAGTAGGATATTTAAATTGGGACGGAGGGAGTAAACAAATTTGACCCTAGGATTGAATTTGATACTGAGAAGTGAAATATGTCTTTGAGAATCAGCCAAATCAATAAAAATGGTCTAACACGTTCCCAAACACCCAAATTCGAAGTTGAAAACCGAACGCGTAACTTCTTGAAAAATATGTTCACAAAACTTTTCACAATCATCATCCCTTTTTTAATTTCTTTTTTTTTTAGGAATGGATGATTGGTGTGTGTTGTGTGTGTTAGTTGCATACATGCATGTGACGGATGTAACAAATAGCAATAATTATGGATTTGAAGCAGATTAGTAATGAGTATGTGTGTTGTTAAAAGCCTTTGATTGTGGGTGGAAAGAAAAGAGTCAGCCTTGAATGTCACTGCAAAAAGGTATAATCATAAGTGAAGTTTACCTCAACGTTTTGTTTTTCAAATGGGTTCTCTCCTTAGGCTGTGTTGTGCGGTTTAGAGGCCTTGAGGCCCCTCTTAAGATGTGCCACGTCTGCGTCATGTCTACGCCACGTAGATATCGGAGTTTTAAAACCTCTCGTTTAAGGCTATAGGGTGTGGAGACATGAAAAAGTTTATGTCTCAACACTACCTAGGACAACATCCATGTTCTCATTTTTGGGACATGGCAAGGGTGTGGAGACATGAAAAAGCCATGTCTCTTACATTTATTACTTAATTTATTTTTGAGTTAATTACTATTTGAGTTCCTGTGTTATGGTGGTTTTAACTAGTTGAATCCAAAACGAAAATATTTAACTATCGGAGCACCTGGTTTTTCAATTTGTAACCTTCTGAGTCTAATTTACTAACGTCGTTATTCAAGTCTGTTAGGTAGAAGGGCATTTCAGTCATTTATATCTAAGGTACAAGTTTTTAATGCACAAGGTACTTAAAAAATAATGCACACACATTAACATGCCATTACTTTCCCCCTCTCTTTTTCTATCTCTCTTTTTCTTCCTCATTCACCATAGCCACACCTCTACCACAACAATCACACCTCTACACCGCTGCACATCCCACCACTGCCACAACACATCCACAACTCCCACCACAACCATCGCACCATCTGCCAGCCAAACCACCGCCCACCGTACCATAAACCGTTAAAAATGTTCGATGTCGGCGACAAGTTTTCCCTAGGTTCCGGTAGCTACCAACAAAAACCTCAGTAGTCGGCTAGGGTCTCAAACAGCCCAAATCAGAACTTACATTGTTCAATCTTCTCCAGGTCTATGGTGTATTGGGTGTTTCTTGTAGTGGAGGTTCCGGTGGGTTAGTTGTTTTTTTACGGTGGAGGTTCCGGTGGGGTGGGACGGGTGTGACTGAGTTGATAGTGGGTTAGCTGTTTTTTATGTGGAAGTTTTTTGTTGGAGCGCTAGTGACCGTGTGCACTGTCTAGTGAGGGTGATGATGGGTTGTGCGGTGAGGGTGATGAGTGGTGCAGTAGTGGTCAGTTGGGGTGTGGGAGAGACCAAAAGAAGATATTTGAGTGTTCTGTGTGTGGATATAATATATAACAATAAAATATAAATATGGGCATTTTAGTCATTTAACAAAAACTAACTGAGAAAATCTAACAAAGTTAGTAAAATGGACTCAGAAGGTTACAAATTGAAAAACCAAATGCTCAGATGGTTCAACATTTTCGTTTTGGATTCAACTTGTTAAAATCACCATAACACAGGGGCTCAAATAGTAATTAACTCTTTATTTTTTTAATATTAATTAGTTATAAAAGTAACAAATAAACAAAATAATGTTAAACTAGATACTACATTTTATAAAAAAAATTACAAATTAACCATCCTAAAATTAAAAAAAAAATTACAAACCGAAAAAAAAACAAGAGAATATTTCCTAAAATTTAAAAAACTAAATCCACTTTTGATGAATTCTGTCTAACATTTTCTTCCGATTGTTCAGAGAATCAGATCGGTTCTATTAAGGACAGGTCGTATTGATGACCAAGAAGACTCTGGAGAAGAAGCAAGCTTCAACCCTCACTACGCGTTGTTCTTCGGGATAAATAGAAAGGTCGGTCCTCCTCCACGTCTACGGGTTGAGACGGACCGATAGTGTAATGTAATGTTGTATTTTTATTTAAAAAAAATAGATTTTGATACTATCATTCCACTCCAACCTTTTAGTGAAGGATGTGATGAAAATGAGGTGACACCATATTATTAGTTGTGAGAGTGTGATATCACCCACCACCCCATCCACCCTTAAAGACGTACTTAACATAAACGATTGGTATATATAGGAATCATATACCCCTTAATTAGGAAGCATACACCCTCGTCCACATCATACATCAATAGAAGGGTGTCACATTTACAAAATGTAATGTCACACCCCCTAAAATATGATGTCACACCCTCAACATCAATGTCACAGTTGTATGATAACCAGAACTCTAAACAATTACCATAAAATATATTTACAATTTTGTAATCAGACACGTAATCCCATTATTCGTCATACGCACATCATTAAAGCAAAAGTTAAATTAAAAAGTGAAAATCTCAACACTCGAAACGGATTGGTCGCAAGTTTCTTTAGGTGGCCTTCTCACGTAAAGAAGAAAAGCAAAAAGAACACGGTGATCATTTGGACAATTAAATGTCGCAGACTATTTGTAAATTATAATCGTATGCATAACGTTTGACCAACATCACTAGAAAGTAGACAACTAGATATTCATTCTATTTGACAAAGTAATATTTCTTTTAAATGATAGATCCTAGATTTAATTTTGATAAAAAATGAGAGTTCATAAAAACTAGTGTATAATAGAATGAGTGTAATATCCATTGTTAAAAACAATGTAAATGAATTGTCTTTCTTTTTAATCTAGATTCGTCAATAATAATCTCATTTTAAAATCTAATTAGATTAGAATATATTAATAAACCAATGCATTTGAATAGTGTTTTTTTCCTGTCTTAAATCTGAATGCTGATAAATATGTTTTCTTTTGTTAGTATTAACATCTAATGCTGGTGGTGTAGTGGTGTAAAGGTTTGTGTTATAACTGTTTGACCCCGGTTCGATTCCCGTTTTTTTTCTTTTTATTTTCCCCCTATTTCTCCTTATACACGTGTTATGATACAGTAGCTATTTTGTAGGTGTTTGGCTTTGATTGGGGTATTTGGCGGTCGTACCCTAATCGTTAAACACGTATTACCCCACCTTTTTATCTGTATTCAACCCTTCACCTCCCCCCCCCCCCCCTCTCTCTTTCTCTCTCTCTCACACATATCACAGACATACAAAGAGTAGATGGTGATCAATGTTAGGGATCTTAACACCTGGCTGCCGCCTCCGACAATGGTGGTAGGGTTCCGATGAGATTCCGACTACATTCTGCAGCTTCTTGAGTTCGTCTTTTACCCCGGTTACCCTCTTCTGTCGGGCGGCGAGTCTTCGGTAACCATAGCTTTCTCTTGCATGTTAGTCTTTTAACATGTGCTCTAGAGTTTTGAATTTGGTGGTGTTCTGTGTGAATTGTGTTTCTGCAACCACGAGTAACTTTATTTTTTACTCATGAATTTTATTTCTAATTTTACAGAAATTATGATTTCTTTTCTCTGGGAACAAATGGATTTTACACTCTATGCAAGACTAACGGTATGGGTAAAAGATGATAGGTCGATTGACATGGTGGTCTAAGACGACATCTCATAGAAGGCAGTGCTCGATGATCAGTGCGACAGTTGCCGGGTAATGTGTTTTTTTATTGATTATTTGTCTTTTAGTTAATGTTTTAACGACTGTAAGCCAATGTGGCTTTTGAATATGTGAGCCAACCTTTATATTGTGACTATGGTTTAGTCATGTTTGTAGAATATGTATGGTTACAATAGTTAGACAGTAAGTTATAAACACAAAAAATGAATTAGCTTTATTACAGTTCTTGAAGATGAATGTAATCTCTGTTTAATTATTTTCAGATAAGGTTGTATTTTTTTGGTTGATTAAATTAAGGGTTTTGAATGAGTTATTCCTCAAATGTTGTTGGGTATGGTTGTAATTAAGGTTTATCTCAGAAACCGTTGTTGATTATACCTGTAATCGAAATTATAATCGTAATCACTCTTCTGATTATTTTCGTATTTGTTTATTAATTAGTACATGTAATGTTGTTGGTCGTTAGTGTTCATCTTTTGGGTTGGTTGTTTAATTTTGAATTCTGATTGTTGTTGATGATGCGAATGGTTACTTGCAGAGACCAAGTAATACCCAACAAAATCATCATAGCGGAAACACAGTACTATTGATTTGGCTTTTAACTACCGAAGGATGTGGGTCTTTGGTTTCTTTTGTGGTTGGATGAGCTGTCATTGAAGGTAACGATTTTTTTGCTTTTATGTTTTTTTAATCACACAATCCATGTGCTCGACAAAATGTTGTTCTTATTTGGTTGTTTTATAATTGTTATGAAAGGTGCGTGCATATACAATACATGATTTTTTTCTCATTTTGTTGCATGTGCATTTGAAAATTAATTCCTAATTTAAAGTAAGGTGTAGATACAGCTTTGTCATCGGCTATTGGCCTCACAAAAGTAAATGATTAAAGTTAACAGGCTATCTAAAAATACATCACAAATTAGTTTAATTCAGTTTTTATTTCAGTAAATACAAAATTTTAAAGTTTTAAAGAAGTAACATTGTTAACAAAAATTAAATGGCTAAAACGACAGCGGGCTTCAGCAATTAAGTTGCACATTCGGAAGCTATTTTGGTAGGAATAAAGTTGTACACTCACGTGTATTTTGGTCGTCATAAAGTTGCGCAGTAGGGTGTGTTTTGCAGCAATTAAGTTGTGCGCTTGGGCCAGTTTCGCAGCAAATAAGCTGTGCGCTTGAGGATGTTTTAACCCATTTACTACCTGTTGTTTCCTGGCCCATCAAGCTCCTCAACTTCTCATTTCATTAGAAAATTGATTAGTTTCTTATCTTAACAGTCCAATATGTCTTTTACAGTATTGCTTCTTCTAATAATAATAATATCCTTGGAAGCCATAGAATTTCACACTTGAAACTGGGTAAGCTCCTTAGTTAATTTTTATAGTATTATATATGTAATATGTTCATTTATTCTTCTGCATTATTTGTTTATTATACTCACAGTTACATAGGGGTAGAGATTCCGAGTTGTTTTACTACTTCATTGAGTCTGAAGCGAACCCGAAAGATGACCCTCTAATCTTTTGGCTCACTGGAGACCCTGGTTGTTCTGGTCTTTCTGCTCTTTTGTATGAAATAGGTATTTCTTCATCTGCAGCATTGGTTCATATGTTTATTTGGCCTTTTCCAAGCTTTACATCGAATTCAGTGATTCATTGCAAGACCCTTAACTGTTAACTATGCAAATTCCACTTTGGAGGAGACAATACTTGAGATTAACCCTCATAGTTGGACAAAGGTGTCTAACCTTTACCAAATATTGTGTGTAATGATTTAACATATTACTTAAGAATATTGAAATGTATTCGATATTTTAGGTGGCCAGCATAATATTTGTTGATCAACCTGCTGGGACTGGATTCGCGTATGCTGAAACACCCGAAGCTTATATAACAAATGATACATTATCAGCAATGCAGGCTTAAAGTTTTCTAAAGGAGGTAATTAAGGTCATTTGTTATCATGATGGATGGAATGATTGTCCATTTTTTAAGTCAGCATTTCCCCAATATATTCACAATTTGTAATACAGATGCAAACTCTAATAAATATGTGCTTGTGGTGTTTGTCTATTATAATAGTGGTTTGTGGATCATCCTAAACTTCTCAATAATCCATTGTATATTGCTGTTCAAGACTAATTAACTATCACTTTCCTGCTATGGGAAATGGGCCAGTTGTTGATCTTGTAGCCGGATGATTATCCGGAAGAACCGCGGTTCTCTTTACATACCCACTTGATTTAGTTAGAAGTTAGAACTAAATTGGCCTACCAGGTATACAAGTCATACTCCATATTACAAGCATTGTTTGAAAACATAAGTAGAGGTAGCAAGATAGGCAGTGGGTAACTGGCTCTGGTTTAAAGGGTTATTTTTTTAGCATTGTTATAACTTATAATGGGCAAGGTTTGGTTGACCAACTAACATTTTTGCTTAAATTTTTAGTAACTTTAATAAAAACATTGACGGCATTTATCGTGATTACGAAAGCTTTATTATTAAAACGATAGTGGACCTCTAGATAAAGCCATTTAGGAGGTTGTACGCAATAAAAATAATGTGGGCGACTTTTAACCTGTTTGACTTGCTCAACTCATTGTCTCATTCTCCTGTAGCTAATTGTTTCATTTGACCTGATTATGATGGAAACAACCAAATCGACCGGTTCATAAGTCAATGGATCGGTATGCCATCTCGAATAAAAATTGTTGATTTTTAACTGATAATCATTCTCATATGATAGTACAGTTGTGGATACTCCTAAATTGAATCTTAAAGGATCCATGATTAGCGAACAAGCATTTAAAGGAATTGGAGATTGTTTTGAAAAAACTTATAAAGAAGCTGGGATGAGAGGCCTTTACCGTGGGGTAGGTATGAATTATTAGTCATTTTGTTCTATTGCTTCCCATGATCGTTCAGGAAATCTACAATGGTACATAGTCGTAAATAATTCCAGTCATCATTTTTAGGCTAGGTGCTTTAAGATATCATGGTTAATTATTTGAAGTTTGCTCTTTTTTATTGGAATATAGTATATAGGGTACGAGTTAAGTTAATATTTTGACCCGTTAACATGGATTAACATTTCTTTTGTTTAATTATTATGAATACAGATAGACACTTGCAATGGGTTCTACCGTGATGGGCACAAGCCATCACAAGCCGAATGCTGATAACAAGCACACAATCTGGACCGAAAATTGGACATGGTGGTTTTTTTATTTGGTGGGGCCGTGTCTTATAGACCCGTGAAAGATCTCAAACACCAGCCCCGTGGCGCGTAGGTTGGAGGTGAGGTGTATCTTTTTTACTGGTTGGCCTTAAAAAAAACCGTATAACGGTTATAGTGTAACAATCAATGTTTTGGCCAATTGTTTGGACCGTTTTCTTTTAGTTTTTTGCTTATACCTGTTAAACAATTGGCTCAAATTGGTGTATATTCATATGACTTGATGGAAATGATGCCCTGTAGCGCTATGCATCATTAGATTAAGATTTTGTTGATTTCTTGAAATGTGACCACCATTCAACCGACATTGTTGTATGATTTGTGATCTTAGTTAATTCGCCACATCACAAATATGACGTACCTAGCATTCGTTACATTAAACGACGCAAAGTATGTCGTTACTTATTTTTCCAAATAAGATTGACGCCGCCGCAACGCGCGGCGGGTAAAAAACCTAGTTTTATTGATTATGAGACTAGAACCCTTAACCATATAGAGAGGGGCAACTTTTCAGACACTTTGACACCCATTGGCTACCATCGCTCTTGATGAGTTCGTGTGATATCAGAAACTTGATTTTGTTGCATGGTGGGTTCAATGGCATTGCATGGAAGATCCGAGGCTAGAGAAATGTCTGTGGCGCAAAAACAATCTAAGTAATTATAATTATAAATAACTTATAACTTTATTAGCCATGAAATTAAACAGTAAATGCATTGAAAGCATTGACTTTTCCATTTTTTTTTCCTCGCATTCAACTTTTCCTTTTTTTTTCAAACACTTATTTATTAATAAATATATATGATTTCATAATAAATCATAACATGGCTTGATGATGGAGTGGTTTGTGATGTATTTGTATTGTTTGAGGTCTCAGGTTTAAAACATGGGAAGGACAGTGTTTTTTTTAAAGGTCCAAACACTTTTTTAGTAATAATTATATATGATTTCATAATAGATAACAACATGACTTAGTGGTGGAGTGGTTTGTGGTGCATTTCTATTATTTGAGGTCTTAGGTTCGAAACATGGGAAGGGCAAGGGGCGACTCATTTTTTTTATTCTCAACATGTTATTGAGTAATAAATACAAATATATACATGTTTGTGTGAGATGTCGTTTTTAAATTATGGTATGAGGAGGTGGAAGCTTCAGAGACGCCACTGGTGGTGCCTAATGAAACGACGCCACGTGTCATTTTTCCTACGGCCCGTCTCAAAGATGTCTCCGCGCCGCCGAGACGTCCCTGAAACAACACCAAGTCTTTTCGACTGAAACGGGTGGCTCAGCTTCAGCCGTTACGGAGACGACATAGCTTGAGACGTCTCAGCCATTTCAAGCTGATTGTTTTTCCCAAAATTTGGGTATAAATACTTACACCACTTTCACGAAAATTGTATGTTTTCCATCATGTGTTCTAAAATTTTTCAAAGTTAAATTAAAAAAATATATAATGTTTTTAAACCCTTATCTGATTTTGATTCTCATGATGTTTTTTTAAGCTTCAGTTCGACTTGCATTATAAATAAATAAATAATTTTGCAGTGTTACATATGTAACACCTGTAACGTATGTAACACTGCAAAACTTATTTATTTAAAAAAAACGCTCGGCGCTTTTTTGATTTTTTTTTTGCCTCAAAACTCTTAAAAACATGTGTATTACATGCCCTAAACTTTACAAAAAATAAAAGGCTAGGGAAGTAAGGTTTTCTTGGGTTTTTCTCAAATTTTTGAGGTTTTCTATTAATCCTTCTATATATATATGGCAAAGTTCTATAGGAAACCTCAAAAATTTGAGAAAACCTTGTAAACCTCACCACAACCATTGATTAAGTATGATCAATGGTTGTGATTAATGGTTCCACCTTCTAATTAAAATAATACACACAAATTCACCAAAGTAAAAAATTAAGGACAACATGGTAATCTTTATTTTCTGAAAAACATATTTAAAAATTTTGATTTGACACTTGTCAAGTCATCTCTCCCCTACTTTATGGCACTCTTTCCCACAAAGAATATTAACATGTGTTACTGAGGCCTGTAAACGAACCGAACGAACACGAACACAGGTGTGTTTGTGTTTGTTCATTTAACTTTAACCGAACACGAACACGAACATGAACACATAATCGAACACATTTTTGTGTTCGTGTTCGTTCATTAAGAAATTTCTCGTGTTCGTGTTCGTTTATGTTTGTTCATTTAAACCTAAACGAACAATTCATGAACATAAACTAACACAAATGATCAATATAAACGAACACAAATGAACATAAACGAACACAAACAAAAACAAGTTAATAATGATTCATGAACATAAATGAACGTTAGGGTTAGGGTGGAGAGCGGTTGTGAAGTGTGGGGCTGTGAAGTGTGGAGAGAGGCTAATAAGTGATATGTTTAGAATGTTAGGGTTAGGGTTAAGTTTTTAAACATATGAATTAAGGTTACTTAATAAAAGGAAATAAATAATAAAAATAAAGCTAAGTTTAATTAAACGAACATAACTGAACGAACGTTCATGAACATAAATGAACGAACACAACGTGTGTTCATGTTCGTTAGTTTAATTAAACGAACAAAAAATTGTGTTCGTGTTCGTTCATTTATTTAAATAAACGAACATAAACGAACTTCCCCGCCGAACAGTTCACGAACAGTTCATGAACGTTCGGTTCGTTTACAGTGTTAGTATTATGATACAAAAACCAGACCTTGTATGAGGCATCACTAACATGTGTTAATATGCATATGCTAAAAGAACAAAATAAAAGAACACATAAACTGTATATTTATTTAAGAAAATGATAAAAACGATCATAACAATCAACAATAAAACGTATCAAAAAAATGTTTCATACAAACATAATTATTTGTGAATGATAAAAAACTATCCTAACAACATAAAAAAGATCTAGCTATGCTTCGTTCTTGATACCAATCTTCATCTTTAACACAAACGTCTCTTCACTTGCAAAAAGGATAACACGTGTTAGTTGGGTTGTCCAAAACACATAATGAGACATCCCTAACATGTGTTAGCATATTCTAACATATGTTTTTTTTTCTTAAAATAACGTATGTCATATGAACCCTAACACATGTTAGTTGGGCATATACTAACATGGGTTAGCATCACTAACACATGTTAATTGAACCCTAACACATGTTAATTAGGATAGATTCATCAGTAGGCAGCAATACAAACATGTGTTAGTATCACTAAAACATGTTAATTGAACCCTAACATATCAGTAAGCACCAATACAAAAAATCCAAACCTTTCACACAAAATAACATATATACGAGAAATAAAAATTAAATATTATTAGAGAAAAATCAAAAGATATACCAAGAAAATAAAAACACATTTGTTATTTAACATATGTTAATTGAGATAGATTTAGTTCCTTATTCAGAACTAAAAGAACTTAAACAAAAAGTATGCAATAAAAACACATTTACCCAATTCAAAATAATAATTAAAAAATAACATCCAATATAACATAAACAATATAATAATAATTAAAAAAAATCAAAAAGGTTAACATAAGTTTTTTTTTTTCATTCAAGCATTTGATCAAACACATGGTGTGCAAACAAACTATCCCCAAAATTGTTTAACATGGTAAACAACTATCTCCACACAAAAACATCTCAATCTGTTTATATCAAGAATAAATGTTAAGAAACTATAACATTTTAATTAATCATAATGCAATGGGTTAAAGAAAAGATGCACAAAAGGTATACTTTATCAAAATCTTTAACAAGATTAGCCTCAAGGGAGGCGAGGATGTTATCCTCGTATTCCCTTCAAAGTTCCTTTAAAAACAAGATTAGCTACCTGCTGCCATTAGCTTCGATCTTCTGATCCCATTGCCTTCAGTTAGTGCTTTCTTCCATTTCTCAATCTTCTGATCCCATTGACTTCGTTTCTCCTCATCTAACTCTGTCTGCATCCTCTGTGTATGCTCTGTCGTTGCATCTTTGAAGTTGTTTCGTTGCTTTCTGACATCTGAAGGCTTAACATGATAAAAGATGGGGTAAACAAATAATATGGCCGGAGGTTTTCATTAATGGGTGGTGGCTGGTCATGGTGGTGAGAAAGAGTGAGAGAATATGTGTGATATTATGTGTTTATATAGGGGGAATGATTCAAAATTGAAAGGGGGAGATATAAAATGACAACTATACCCTTTATAATAAAAAATTAATGGGGTGATGTGGCTAATTGTGATCCATGTATTGGGTTTACTAAGATTTTTCTCAATTTGAAAGGTTTTCTCTCTATCCTTATATTGAATAAAATATTAATATACTTACATGGGGTAAAAATCCTTTACACCGGTGTAATTCGGCATAAATTCATCCATTTTTTTCCTTTTTTACATTGGGGTTTACGTGTTTTTACACCAGTGTGTAAAAAAAATTTGCATTTTACGTCGAGTTCTCGCGAGTCCTCGCAACTCATCGAGTTCTCAACGAATCCCAACCATATATATATATATAATATATATATATATATATAGGGACGGTTATTGTACAAAGTAATGAAAATGTGCGAAGTGTGCGAAGTGTAACTTTGTACATGATAATTACGTAATGTTTTTGTATGTTCAGGAAAGCATTACGTAATTATCATACACTTTGTACATGATAATTACGTAATTATCATGCACTTTGTACATAATAATTACGTAATGTTTTTGTATATTCATGAAGGCATTACGTAATTTTCATGTACAAGTGACACTTCGCACATTTCGCACGTTTTCATTACTTTGTATTTGAACATGTCCCTATATATATACACACAAAACTCTCCTAACTTAAAGGTACAATAAAACCTAAGTTTCAACCCCATCAAGACACAAAAAAAAGAAAGAAATAGAAAAAGAAAGATCATACATTTGTTCTTGATCCTCTTGCTCGTACACCAATTAAATTGTAATTTAGTTTGTTTGTTTCTATCTTTTAATTTTGAGGTAGTTTTTAAAGTTTGGTTCCTTATTTATTAAACGAAAGATAAAGGGTTTCATGGATCGGTTTAAATCTAACAATCCAAATAAACACATCTTGGTTCATATTTAACATGTTCAGTTTAAACCAAATTGTATAATTTTGTTCGTTTAGAAACACCAAAGGATAGTAAAATATCTAAGTTAAATTGGTTATTGCTAATTAATCCATATATATAAATGCATACTAATCCCACAAAACCGATAAATTTTGATGCTCTAAGTTTGTCTACATCCAATTATGATGTGTGCGTGTGTTTAGGGTAAAGACAGTAAATTAACCGGTAGGTTTAATGTGCATGGAAGAATTGAAGAAGATGATGAATTAATATTTAGAGTGTGTGTGTGAAAGAGTGTGTGTATGGAGGCAAGGCGACCGTATCACTACATCCAAAGCTCACTGCCTGAGTGCTGGGTTTAAACTATTTGCTTCCCAAGGAACTGTGAAAAGATCGATCACACAAATATACATATATTTGATGCATTTTGGAGTCTAGTAGTGTGTAGTGTATAATGGGAGACAACAACTTATCCTAATTTCATGACCTTGTCCTTTTGGCTCTATCCTTTTACTCACTAGTCCCCCATTTTCTGCCTATACGGTATATAAACCCAAGAATTTTGTGAATCAATCAGAGTTGACTAATTAAAGGGTTTCATAAATTTTTTTTTATATATGTTTTACTAACTACATGTAAATAACTTTTTTAGCAGCCATAATCTAACTCTACTTTATACTTAATATTATTTCATGCCTCATTTAAGGTTCGAACCTAACACCTCTTGGGTGTGGGGTGTATGCCGTTACCATTGGCACTGGGCCACTACCCATAGTTGTACATGTAAATAACTTTCGGCATCATATGTAACTAACGTATAACTTGAAAAAGATAGTTGAAACCATCATGCCAAACTTTTCAAATAATAGCATTATATAATGTTATTTAAGTGATGACAAAATATATTTACCATATCATGTGATAAAAAATTTACTTTTTAGATGTAATGTGAAATTATGAAAGTTCGCTATATTTATGTATTGATAAACCGGTCATGATTTTAAGTACCATGTGCAAATACGTACAACGTGCATATATGTAAAAAATGTACATATGTATAAAAAAAAAATAAACTGATAGAACTTGGATTTTGGAATATATAATTAGTTCGTAGATATGATATATGTGCGTGTGAGCCCTAATTGCTCAAGGCCCTTTTCTATTATTTATGGTTCAATTAAGTTTTTGGTAGGGATCGCTTACATTTGGTGGTCAAACTAGCTGCCATCTAACTTGCGTTCTTTTACTGATCATTAAAATGGGTAGTTGGGGCCTGGGGGTAATTAACATATATGTCTATTTTTTTGAAAGTTAACTTCATTCAACGTTAACATATATGTCTATGATTTCGGATTCTAAAATAACGGGTTATAGAGAAATAGAAAAAGTCACATTTGCTTTTTCTTTGCTACGTACAGGTGAGAAGCAAAAGTTATTATGTATATACGATATGGAGAATTTCATATATCTTCTCAACAATTTCTTACATATCATACAACCAAATTCTTTATATTATACATATATATTCCTTTAAACTTTTTAAATATCATATATATCGACATTAAATTATAAAATTAAATACATGTCCCTTTTTCAAAAACTAAAAAAAATCATAGTATCCATCTTATTACAATCATTTTACGATTATTATTCTAAAATTAACATATAAAATTTCATACTGCCCAAATTTAACTCTATTCATTTTTTTATTGTATAAAACTAACTGTGATTTTAACAATGTTTCAGCGATTTATACCTAATAAAGTGTTGCGAATCATAGAAATAACAATAAAATCACGTGAAAAATCACAATAAAAAATTTGTTGAAAATGGAAATAACTTTTTACAGTCTAATATGAAAAAAGAAGTAAAAATTAAGTTAAATATAGATAAATATGAATTTCAAACTTTTGAGAATATTAAGTTTAAATTAATACATATGCTTTTTTTCTTTTTCTTTTTTGCTATCAATACATATTATATAGGAATTTGTAGGGATTTTTACAAGATTTAGAATTCAGTTTAAATATATAAGATATTTAAAAAGTTTCCAAGGTCATATATGAAGTTCTCCATTTATGATAGGATCATACATGCATTACGTATTTTGAAGAAAATCAAAATTTAACGAAATGAGTTTTAAGGACCACCAACCATTATATGTGATTTAATGTGATAAAATCATTCATATATGAAAGTATCACCACTAGAAATTAACTTTATTAAGTAGATTCCATATGCTAAAAGGTGGTTCTTATTTTTTCAATAGTTTTTTTTTTTGTTTATATTTTATTTGAACCTATATTTTATATATAACATGTGTGATTACACATCATTTTATTCAAAGTAGGAGCAAAAAAGAAAACCGTGTAATCAAATGGTTGGATAGCTTTTCTTGTCCCGAATTTAAATAATAATAAATAAATAAATAAATCTTCATTCTCTTGTTTTTTTTACTATTAGCAACTTGATGGTTTGTTTACATAATTAGGTGGTTAAAAGTTAAATAGCTGAGATAACCATAAAAGTTTTGATGTGAAGATTTAATAAATATTTTATTTATTTTGTTTCTTTAAAGGTAAGCATGCATTATGATATTAGCTTCCATTTCTTTCTTTTTTTTTAGTAAAGAAAGTTTTTTTTTTTCTTGAAAAAGAGTTAAACGTATTAAAGTTTTCATTGAATGAAACTTAATTTATAACTATCTTCACTCAAGGGTTGGTGGGAACTTTGGTTGTTCACTTTGAACATTGATATAGATAAGGACCAAATAAATTATGATGTGAATGAAGGCTTGTTTCAAATTAGGGGCTAAAATGTTTGAACATGCATACTTTAAGGATTGTTTTAGTACTATTCTATATTTACAAACTTCCCCTTTCCACACAGGAAAGTGTAATCAAAGACAGACCTTTGTTCTTTCAAGTCCCAACATTATCTCTCTCACTGCCCCCCATTAATCTTAATTCTCTCTCTCTCATGAAGTATGTATGTACATCTGCATAGTTTGGTCACATCTAAGAGAGCTAGTGATATCTTGTCTATCTATTTTTTTATTCTGAGAAGGAGCTTTAAATACTTGAGAACCTTGATCATTTGCATTGTGCACTTATCTTTTTAGCTTTGGTGTTTTTGTTCAGTCTTCAACTTTTCACACCTTTTATTATATAATTAACCCTAGGTCACCTGTTCATCTGATCTTTGCATCCTACTACACCTTTTGCAAACATGAGCAGCAATCACCCTTACTCATCATCCACTTACTTCAATGGATCTTGGTTCAACCTTAATTACCCTAACCCTAACTTTCACTATATGTCTTCTGCTCCTCTTTCTTATTCCAATTTCACTCACTATTATGAATATCAACCCTCAGTACCATCACCACCATCTCCACCCCTTAGGGAAGCTCTTCCTCTCCTTAGTCTCAGTCCAACAAGAAGACTATCAAACCAAGATCATGATAATTATAGTAACACTAATGATGCATCTTGTACAACCACCATGGAGGTGGATGATCACAAGAGCAAGATAGCTGTTGCTACTGCTGGTGATGTTGATTATCTTGATGATCAGGAGAGTGTGACTGTGGCTCTTCATCTGGGCCTACCAAGTCCTAGCTTTTCTGAAGTTGATCTCATCCCAAGGCTGTCCACAAATGTTTCAAGCAATAATAATATTGTTGTAGAAGAAGGTGATGATGATCATAAACAAGTGGAGGAGGAAGAAGGTACCAATAGCAATGGGTATCTTGCAAGTGCACTCAACAAAGGTCAGTATTGGATCCCAACACCAGCTCAGATTCTGATTGGACCAACTCAGTTCTCCTGCCCTCTTTGCTTCAAAACCTTCAATAGATACAATAACATGCAGGTATTGTTATTATTATTATTGTTACCCTAAAAGCTAGCTCTCTCATAATTATTAAAAGCCTTTGAATCTCTCTTTTGTTACCAAAAGAAAAAGAAAAAGCCAAAACCCATATTCTTCTTTCTTGGAACACTTCTTTTTTTGCTAGTTTTAACTCTTCTTTCATTTTGAAAGAAAGTATATGTATAGATGTATGCATGTGTGTATATTTAAATTAATATTATTTGGTTTTTTAGGGTTAGGGTTAGTTATCTCTTTTTCTTCACTTCAGTTTCAAAAAAAAAAAAAAAAAAAAAGAAAGAAATTTAGTGCATATGTTACACTAATGATCAAACCATTAATTAATAAATCCTCAGTTCCATAGACTTTTTTTCTTTCATCTCTGCATGATTTGTGGGTTTTTGAACAAATCAAGACTTTTTCTTTCATCTTTGTAAAAACAATTTCTTCTTTTTCTGTGATTGAACAAGACAAGGATTATGCTTTTTGTTCCTTGGAGTTTGTATTCTTCTTTTTCTTCTCCTTTCTTGAAATCATCAGTAGCTGTTTCAATTCAAAGCTGAAACCTTTCTCTTGTTCTATTCATCATCTTTATGATATTCTTAATGATCTTATAATATATTTGAACATATAAAAAGAAAAAGAATCCTTCTTTTCATCTAACAGGATGTCTCTCTGACCACTTAGATTTAATCCAAATGTAAATTCCCACCCATAAAACCTACATAACCTACTTTTGCGGTTGGGAGATTCTATGGTATAAAGCTGGTCATTATAAAAACACAAATATGTATGCAGCCTTTAAGTCCTTTTTGTAATATTTTTCATTACTTATCATTCTAATACAAATAGATATATATGCGTTGCTTGACTTCCATTTATTGTGGTAGCAGTTGATAGATATTGCTTGTAACTAAAAAAAAGCTACTTCTTTATTTTAAAAAACCTAACAGAAAGGCATAGGATGAATTTAGAGAGCACCCATAAAACTAGCAGCTATTAATGGACCCAAACAATTTGTTTTATGTTTAAAGTCTTAGTCCATGTAGTAAAAAAAATCTCATGTACTACCTAGCTAGCCACATAAAGAGGCAGTTGCAAGATTTTAGTCTCCAATGCATTTAATTTGCCCCTAGATTTTTGTGGCTTTAACTGCTGATAATTTAGTGATTCACTAATATTTTTATAAAGACGGTTTTCTTTTAACATGTCATTTGTGGGACTTGAACCCCAGTCCTCAATATTTCAATACTAAATTGCAAATATTGTTGTGACTCGGATGGATTAAATGTTTGCTCTCGTCTCACTCTCCCAGACCCTATTGTTGCGTGGGATTTACTGAATACATTTAATTCGTTGTGCTCGTTGTATCATATGTAGAGCCTACTTGATTTTTTGGTAAATATATATGTTGTTGTACTATTAATGCATCATCATATATAAGATATTATACCTTAATTACTGATTAGCTTAATTATTTATATATAGATGCATATGTGGGGGCATGGATCTCAATACAGAAGAGGCCCAGAATCCCTAAGGGGAACACAGCCAACAGCCATGCTAAGGCTACCATGCTACTGCTGCGCACCAGGGTGTCGAAACAACATCGACCACCCGCGAGCTAAGCCACTCAAAGATTTCAGAACCCTTCAGACACATTACAAAAGGAAGCATGGGATCAAGCCGTTTATGTGCCGAAAATGTGGGAAGGCGTTCGCAGTTAGGGGCGATTGGCGTACCCATGAAAAGAACTGTGGGAAACTTTGGTATTGCAGCTGTGGATCAGATTTCAAACACAAGAGGAGTTTGAAAGATCATATAAAAGCATTTGGGAATGGGCATGCAGCTTATGGGATTGATGATTGTTGCTTTGAATTAGAAGATGAAGAAGCTGCTTCTGAGATTGAGCAAGATAATGAATCATCTCATTGTGATAATTAATCAAAAGTTGTCACTAGCTTTGATCTACAGTTTCAAGTGATCATATCAGAATCACTTTTGACGGACCCTCTTTGATTTTCTTTCATTATCGATCACTTTTTTTTTTGTTTCAACCTTTAGTTTCTTTTTTACTTGTTATTGTTTAGTTTTAATTTTCTTTATATTTTCATGGGACTTTGTTTTAAATCAAGATATGTAAATTCCTTTCTCTTGAGTTAGAATTCCTTTTTTTCTTCTGTGTTTCTTGATAAAGTTTAATTTTTCATGCATGGTTTATATTAATGAAGTAGTATAGTTCATGTATATAGCTTTTCATGCCAAGCTAAGGCTTTCAACTGACGCAATTAAATGTCTTAATCCAACAAAATCTAACATGTCAAAAGTTCTTAAAGCATTGTAAAACAAAGATTGCAAAATATTCAGTTATTTAAAATTTGTTCGTAAGTTAATTTTATTTTCTTACTAACTGGATACTTGACATCATCAATAAACTTTTTTTTTCCACATAAATACATAATATCTTGGTACGTGGGTTAAAAGGTAAAGTGGCAAAAATGAAATATGAAAAGGTTGATTAGATTTGAGAATTTTATGTATATATGATTTTAACCATAATTAGGGAATTAGTTAAGTATATAGATGTAAAACAAGAAAGAAAAACAAATATATCACTTTAAATGATACAAGTTGTCTTTAAAAGTTATTAGTACGTATCCAGATCTTATATTTATATCCTATAAATGAGCATTATTAGTTAGTTCTAAAGTTTCACTGTTTTAATGAAGTGTTAATATAAGCTTTTGGAATACAACATTTAAATCTTCAACTTATTTATATTAATACATAGGTTGACTACAGAGAAAAAAAATATGAGTGACGTCGAACTAGCTAGTATACTTTATTAAAATATAAACTCGGTTCTGTTTATATCTAGGTAATTTGATTAATTACCTAGCTAGGTAATTTGATTAATTAATTAGAATATATTTCTAGCTATATAATCAAAATGGAAGTAACAAAACAAATCTTGTTTTTTTATCTACTAAATAAAGAGCTTAATTTACCAATTACTACTCAAAATTATACATTAAAGACGTTCAACGACTAAAACTAATTTACCAGTCACTCAAATACATGGATTTTGTCACATTTATATAAAATTCATTGGAGAAATGTTTGAGCATGAATTCGTATCACCTTTTAAAAAATAAAATAGAAAATACTATCTATTAGCCTTTTAATCTTTTAAAGTTAAAGAAATCTATAAACAATTGTTTTCTAAAAAAAATGAAAGAAACAAATTTTACATCACCCAATAATATGTTGTTATGATTCGATGTTATCAAAAGTGAATTTATATTTTAGGGTGGAGAGTGTGGTGCTAAAACGCACTCAAAGACATTCTAATCACATGACGCTACCACGTTTATTTCATACTACTCTAACACTACCTTAAAACATCATATTTGGTGCGGGCACTAACCTAAAGGTACCATTCTACCATGTTTTGTTTTGTTATGTTAAAAATAAATTAAACACGCATGTTAAAATTTAATTTAAATTAAGAAATTATGGATATGTTTGGCAAAATTAGCTGGTAGCTGTATCTTTTTAAATATATTTTGGTGTTTGGCAAAGTAGCTTGACCTTTTAATAAAATGAATAAAATAACCAAAATAGGCATAATTAAAAGCTTGTAAGAAAGGTTTTTATTTTATTTTTTATAATAGAACGAATATTTGTGTCATTACTTATTAAAAGCTTGTAGCTAGTAGGACATTTTTCTTAAACGCTAGTAGTACTGCTTTTTCAATATAAAGTTTTTTCTCGTAACCTAAAAGCTTCAAGCCCTTTCAATCAAACAAGACTTTTTATTAAGTATGAGCTTTTCTTAAAAGCTTGAATCTTGAAGTTCCTAAAAACTTTTAAAAGCTTCTTGCCAAACATACCTTATCACATACATAATTCAAATTAAAGGAAACACATTTCAAACGAAATACATAATTAAAGTCTTGATCGTACGTATGTTTGTACTTTATTTTAGCCACTTCAATGGCTTCATTTTTATTTGGCTCATCTTCGTCATTCATGACCTCATTGTATAGATCATTAGACAGTAGTGTCTTGTTCTTGCAATCATCCTATTTGGAACTAAGTTGGTGCGGGGTGGGAACGATTTCACACCTATATATAGGTGGAAGCGAGCAAAAATCCTACTCCAAAATGAGCGCGTCTCTCGGTAGGTTTTCTCAGGATCCTAACCACATATATATATATATATATATACACATTTTTTTTGATAGTCCAAAAATAATATTAGAAATTTCTTATTGCGCATACTCCCTTCTTCAAATCATATATAAAAAAAAAGGATCTACAACAAGAAGGTAGGTAAGCAGACATCAAGCTGCGCTGCCACCTTTTTATGGATATAAGAATGTTTATTAGAACGACAACACACATTCTTTAGATCTAAATCACCTAAAATTAAGCCAAATGATTATTTATAATTGGATTTGAACCTTCACTTGGTTGAAGGAAATTCAATAATGTTATTGAGCAAAAATGATTATGGGAACGTAATTAAGTCGAGTGAAAAAAAAAAGTTCTCTAACTTAGACCAGAGGGAGTGGGGCGGTAGAGGAGGGGCGGGAAGCCTTTCCCGGGCGGGAGAGGTGGGGCGGGGAGTTGTTGCCGGGCGGGAGGGGTGATGAGGTGGCCTCTTTTCATTGGGTGATTTTTTTTTTTTTTTTATTTAACTTTAACACAATATAATATTATTCCTTTCACCCCCCTTCCACTCCCCACAATCCCCCCCCCCCCCCCCTCATGGGTCCCACAAGTGTCACATGGCGCTTCACCCCCCCTCTTTCCCGCCCCTCCACTCCCTCTAGTCTTATCTCTCGGTAATTTCCAACACTCATTCAAACTATGTCAAAATATCATAACAATCAAATCTTTTAATGTCATCGAATTGAATTTTATGTTTAAATGTCGTCTAGTAAATTATCAAACACCCAACACATGGCTAAAATGTCATATATATATCAAACATGGGTTTTTGGTCTTTTAAGTACCCTAAATTAATGTTTATAACTACCTCTCCGTACCAATAACTATTGATGACAGGTCACACAAATTAGAGAAGCTATAATTTTTTTCACCCACTATAAATGAATTTTCATATCTTTAAATTAAATCTTAAAAATAATGTAATTGCTACATTTGGTTGTGTTTTCATTTCTTATCTAAAAACAAAAACTCATAATGAAATGTTTATATCTTCACGTATGTGTAACAAGGAGGATTTTCTAATCAATTCATGAGATTTTAACATGTACACGTCCACGCGTGTGTGTGTTTGTATATATGTGTTCACGTAGATTTTCACATCAACGTAATTTTTAAAACATGTTGTTTTGAATTAAATGCTTTTACTTTTATCAAAACATTCCATTTTGTTACGAGAAAAATAGTGATTATTTGTTTATATCCCTTTTGGACCCTCCTGAACGTAATTGTGTTCAGCTTTTAAATATAACTTTGGCTAAAGTTGGGAGCGACCCTTCCTTGTTCTGCTGACGGATTTGATGTAACATATAATGCTTTTCTGTTTTTTCATATTTGTCCCTATATTTTCGGCACAGTTAAATTTAAATCATTGCAATTCAAACCAATTTATTTATTTATTTATTTATTCTGTCATTTATAAGGCTGGGGGTGCAACCACACCCCAGCCACCGAAGCCACCGAAGCAGAATCGAGAAGAGAGAGAGGAATGAAAAGAGAGATAGAGAGGAGGGATCGGGAGAACGGTGGATTTCCACTGAACGTGCCGAGCTATCTTGGCCCCTCCACCTCATCACACCGAAGCGTCTCCCCGTCCCACACCCCTCCGTCTAAGTGTATTTAGGAATCATACACCCTTTAATTGAGAATCAATCATACACCCTGGCCCACATTACATACTAATAGAAGGCTACCATATACCTTAGAATGTGATGTCATACTCCCATAATGTGATGTCACGGGGTGTATGAAACCCATAACCTTTTATAAGTCATACTTGTTGCGAATCGGTAACCAATTTTAATTTGATTAAAATCATATTATATTATTTATTAATATCGTATATTAATTAAAGCAGCGAAATGTCATTGGGGTTGGTGGCCCAATGGCAGAAGCAAAGCTTTTAGGAACACCTAAGGGAGAGGTCATGGGTTCAAGTCCCACAAGGGGTAGAAATTTGCCGTTCAAAAAAAAAAAATTAAAGCAGCGAAATCGTTTACGCTAATTATTAAATCCGATTTAATCTCGATATAGTGATCAAATAATACACCGAATAAATAGTTATAACCCGGCCAAACCATAGGGTGCTCAAAAATTATACCTTAAATTAGTAACCTAATGCGTAATAGGCAATATGATGGATATTGATGTTTTTTTAACAACAAACAAATTTGTTTCGTTTTTTGTTCGTATGGGAGAAGAGGCTAGTAAGTATTAGCCTCATATGATGCATATGATATACTTTTTTTAGAAACAAATATATATATTTTTTGGATCTTATGGGAGAAGTGGCTGATACATATCAGCCTTATATGATACACGATATCTATACTACATTATAAAAAAAGGGATGGCTAAAATTGTCACTTCATATCAATTTTAAGATGGCATACAAAACGTCATAAGGTAAACAACTATATTTTTGCCCCTATGTGCAACATTTAATTACAATTGTACAAATGACTAATGCAAGTCATCTCTATTATTATTATTATTATTATTATTATTATTATTATTTTATTATTACATTATTAAGACGGGTCCTTCTATTTTCTTTAAGACGTCAGTTACCTTCATCAATGCTTCACATCAATTGTCTTGCCTGAACCATTGATTGCGTGAATACATATCGACTCCATAACCCTTCTATTCGATAAGAGAGAAGGAGAGAAATTAATAGAGCGAGAATGATTGAAATTGGGAATTCGGTTCATCCAAGTATGCATCATCTTGATATCTCATTTTTCTCTCATCAAAATCGCATCTTAGAATTATCTTAGGGGGCGTTGCTTGAAATGTCGACGTTCCAAAGTGTTCATCACTCAAATTCCATGATAAAGGTAACATAATTTTTTTATGGGCTGTGCTCGAAGGTGGTTAAATTAGGAGGAATTGACTTAGTGTTGTAGCATGTAGGGTGTGTGATGGTCTGGTTTGATGTTTGTTTGATTTGATTATGTAGATGCTATATCGATATTGGATGAAGCATTGCCAATTGATCCGAAGAAACATGATCCTTTTGTGGTGTATGGTCAATGCGCAAACTTCATATGCTTTTTTGACTCAGCTTATGATATCTTGAAGCAAAGGGTTATTTTGATCGCGTAACTGAATCGGTGGTCGAGTTCGTATTTTGATTACTCATTTTTTTTTCATTTGGACTTAGGTGTATCATAGGGAGAAAAAAGGCTTCATTACCCTTCATACACTACATTATTGGAGATATTCCTAAGACCATCTTCAGATATATTTAATAATTTCATATTACTGTTAAATTTTGCAGGTGCAATGGGTTCGCAAAGAAAATCCTTTGGCACCAGTTATTAGAAGACTTGGGCTGCCTTTATACCATATCGTGGAGAGGTGAAAAGGTTTATTACTTTTTTATATTTATTGTATGTTAAGTCTATTTAAAGTTTGATTGTATGATGGGAATAAGTGAGACCCTGAGATGCAGATTGTGTTATTAAGAGAAATACATTATTGCAAAACATTTGAATAATCATTGACAATGTTAGATATAAGCTAATGATTATTTTACATGGAACTATTTTTCATAAAGCTAAAGATGCTATGTATCTTTAGACACCATTAACACAGCCGATGGTATTCTCAGATAGGCCGTGTAACTAGAAACAAGGATCTTTATCTTGGGGCATTCAGTAAGTTACTTTAAAATCTTCGACAATTATGACTTTTAAGATTAAGCTCAAAGGTGCTTTTGCCAACAAAAGAAAGCTGATTTCAGTTTTCTTCTCATTTATGTCTTGTAACATTTTTATTTACATTCTCCATAAAACATTTTTGAACTCAGAAATCTCTTTGATTTTTCCCAATAGTATGTATTTATTATTGATGGGTACATGATGTTTATACAGTAGGAGACTAAAAATATTAGTGCCTTTGAAATTGGTAGTTAAGTAGGCACTAGATGTTGCAAGGGGATTGGAGTATGTGCATGGACTTGGATTAATTCACAGGGATTTGAAGCCGGATAATATTTCAATACCTGTTGACATATCAATTAAGCTAGCTGATTTTGGGGTTACTAGAATTGAAGCACAGACCAAAGGAACGACACTTGAGGCTGGGACCTTGCATTAGTTGTAAGTGCAAATTGGTTTTAAAAATAATTATGTGAAATCCGCCACGCAAGGTGCGCAAAAATAAAAAAAACGATAAGCACTTGTGGTAACGTACGGGCGTTCCCACTAATCTATACTACTATATAATGTATTCTAAATGGGTAACATAATAATCTAACTTCATTTCAGGAGGGTATTGTTGTAATTTACCTCAAAGCTCAAGACACATTAATACATTATTTAATAAACTTACATTAATACATTATTTAATAAACTTCTAATTAAATATTTATTACACTTCTATACTACATTATAAAGAAGGAGAGATGGCTAAAATAGTCACTTCATGTCAATTTTAAGATTGCATACAAAAGGTCACAGGGTAAACAACTATCTTTTTGCCAAATTCTTCCCTTTATGCCCCTATGTGCAACATTTGATTACAATTGTACAAATAACTAATGCAAGTCATCTCTATTATTATTTGTGTCACCTTTTGATTTTCTCATCTTTAATGAATTCAATTTGAGATTCAATGCCTCACCTTTTCCTTTTCTCATCTTCAATGATGAATTAAAATCAACATCCCTCAATTTAATCTCTAAAACCCCTCATACCATTGCATTATCACACTATTTTCCTTATTTCTCTTGGAATCAGTCATCGAATGATATTGTTCAACACTTGTAATCTTGTATATTCTTTATGTATATTTATTTATTTAGTTATTTAGTTTTTAAGCTTTTTGTTAGTTCTTATATATGTTTTTTTTATTATTTTGTCCGTGTTTTCTTTTACATTCTTTTTATTTCAATTTCTATAAATTGTGGTTTCATGTTTATCATTCAATTGAATTGTTTATTTTTTAGGATCAAATTTGTTTTGTTTTGGAGACATCACAACTCATCAACTCATTTCCATGTAAATACATATTTTAGTTTATGTTATATTCTCTAAAGTACACTTATTTTCTTCTACGGTTATAATGTGATATTCGCTTCTAATTGTCATTTTCGTTTTACACGCATGGTTTACAATAAGGAGAGGGAAGCAAATCCCAGCTTATTGACATTTGATAGTGATTTGTGTGAAAGATTTATATTGTAATCTATCTTGTCAAGGCGCATAAGCACACTCATAAGAGCTAGAAACCATGTCTTTCAGTTAACTACTCATATGGTGCGTTGAGTTGACCTTGAGCATCGCGCCCCTGGCGCCACGCACCTTTGACAACTTAGATTATAATTGGTGCACACAGTCATGCATTCATATGTCATCATTTGAGTATAAATTTGAAGTTTTGTTGATTTCACTTGAAATTTTAAAAATAAATTACAAATTTTTCTCAATTTACTTTGAATGATAACATTAGAGCTTTAATGGCAATTTTCTTTTTTTATAGATCCTAACATTATTAGGGGATGGCAAAACAATCCGAGCCTGATGGGAAGTTTGAAATGTCACGCCTGTATATCGCATTGGCGTGTTCGATGGGAAGTTCGATTGGGCAAATTGTGATTGTGTATCGCATAAGTGTGTTCGATAGGAAGTTTGGTTGGGCCAATTCATGGGAAAAATAATCTTTGTTGTGTTAAGAAAAACATTACAAACAAAGAATAAGATTACAACTATGACTCACCTATGTAAATAAAAGAAGAAACATAAATGATCAAATAAGACATCTTACAATCAATTACATCGCAACTGTAAATACTCGAGGTTGTTTTTTTAAGTTTGGGTTCGAGAGTTCTGTGAAAAATTACCCTCTTCTAATTTGGAACTAATGCTTTAACGATTTTGATACTTATTTGACATCTTTGTGTTTTTTAATTTACAGGTAAAATTTGTTTCCTAGAAGGATTTTCCTCTCAAATTCTGGTGTTGCTTTAATTGATCAATGGCTGTGTGTGTATATAAGCAAGATGAGGACTTGCTTAAGAAGCGTCAAGAACTACGCTCCCCATATCATTTTCTTAGAATTTTATACAATAAGTCGACCAATACGAACCAAACTTTAAGGAATACATGTTTGTCGACAGGATTTACCAGCTGCAATGCGCGGTGGGAAAACTACTAGCGTATTACAAGTTTTTTTATCCCGCCGCAACGTGCGGGTAAACCCACTAGTGGTACATAATGGGCAATATGATGCATATTAATCTATTATTTTAACATCAAATAAATTTGTTTATTTTTGGATCATATAGGGAAAAGATGATGCATAATTATGCTTTTTAACAAATAAATTAAAAATACAAAATATTATTCTATTTTTTATAATTTTAAAATTATATAATTACCAGAAAAAGTATATATTAGCTAACATGGGTCATGCCGGAGTGTATTTATGTGACACCCGGCAAATTCGAGTTAACTTTCTACAAACAGTTACTATTTACATTGGCTAATATAACTTTTATATATTTAAATTAATTCGGATGAATTAACTTGGTTAAATATATGCGAAACGACACAAACAAATAGTCTGGTAAACTATCGAGACATACATATGAATAACTGATCTCGAGCGTTGGTGAAATAACAAAACAAATAATTGTAGAATAACTCATTTGATATCATTTGCAATTATATGCTTACGTGAAATTATTTTTGGACAATTGCGTAATTTCGTGTATTTAAGCAAAACCCGTTACAGAGACCGTACCGACACCCGATGAACTGAGAAGGTAATTCAGGTCTCAAAATATAGAACCTTAAAGCTTGGACCTGGCCCAATGAAAGAACCAAGCCCAAGCCTGGCTGCCAAGAAGACGCGTCGCGGTATACTGCCGAGAGAGGGAAACCCCCTGCGGTCTGTGGGGGAGTGTCAGGTTGGCCCAAATGTGTTTTTGTTATAAGAACAATTTTTAACCTAGTTTTTAATTATAACACACACAAAACTCGTAATCGCAGCCCCCATTACGAAAATACAAACCCCAAACCTTTGCTCTAGCCTAAGATCAAGATCCTAGAAGCTTAAGACGTATTAGGATCAATTATCCAAAGTGCTTGAGTTTCCGGTAGTTGGATATCTATCTTATACCTAGGGCCGTCCCTGAGAATTCAAGTGCCCGGGCCGAATCGCGAAATATGTGCCCCTTAGTTTTAGATCTTAATGAAATAATTAACGTAAACTATATTTTTTAAACGACGATTAAAGTAATATCAAATTGATGAATCAATTCTTCACAATTTATTTTATCCAACAATATGTTCTCGATAGCTATCATCGCTAATCCGTGAAGTTTTTTTAACTTAAGTGTTTTGAGCCTAGGGCGAGCAAAAAAACGGAACCAACATTAAAATAAGATGACGACACCACTGTAAGCTTTTTTTTTCTTTACACATTGGCATATTCTAACGTCTATAATACTCCCATCATTTTATAGCATTTACACTATGACATCATCTTCATCAAAACAACCCATTTTATACCCTGTAACACCAACACTATGCACAGATCATTTAGATTTTTTCCGATGAATTCTATTCTACTGTTCGCCACTGTCGCCGCTCACAATGCCCCCCTGAAAATTGGGCCCGTTCCTCCCCGCACCCCCTCAAAACTGGCCATGCTTATACCGCTTGGTTTTATTTAGCACGCAAAGCTAATGTGAGTTTCATGGCCCCTTTTATTGTTTTCATGTTGGGGGAGAAACACGCTACACAAACATACAAACACACGAATATTGTAGATCACATGAACTGTTACATCACTTGTTTAATGAAGCGTAACTCCCATTATTAAGTCCTTACATTATAAATTATAGTATGTGTATCATAGCGAAGAGATATAAATAGATCTATTGGGTCTGACAAGCCCCACTTGTATCGAATGGAGATCGAGCAGGTGCATATTGTCCTAAACTAGCGTCACCATTTAATGGGCAGTGGCGGGAGGCAACAAACTACCAACAGTTAGCAATGGTTTATGTACGCTTAGTAACTTGAATAAGGTCTAGCTAGCTAACATTTGAGATAACTAGTAAACTGATGTGGATCTAAACGGACAAACAGACAAACGGATCTACTTTTATTAAAACCTGTGAACTCACTAACTTAATTGTTGACACACTTTAGCATGTTTTCTCAAGTCGCTAAGGTAACCGCTGCTATGGTGCATTTGGAGCCTCACTTGCATCACTAACATTTTCATTTTGATTTTCAAACTTTTATCTTATTACGATAGTTTTGGGAAACTCGTACTTGTTTTTACAAGATTTTTAGCATGAACATTATTTACTGCTTCCGCTGAACTTCTAAACTTTGAAACTTAAAAACTATTTGGTTTTATTAGGTATAATTTTGAAAGCATTTAGATGTCGTTCATTCGACTGTTGCCTAAATCCTAGTTTGTCACACGTCTCGCGATAAAACTCCATAGTGAAATTTGAGGGTGTGACAGTTTATCTAATTACTAAGGTAAGAGGCCGATGTGTATCAGCCTTTTAGGCAACCTGATATGCATCATATTACCCAATATCAAATTGCATATTAGGCTAATATGTATCAACCTCTTCCATATGAAACTCTAATATGCATCACATATTGAGCACTATGACACATATTAGGGGGTTTCTCTAGATTAACTAATTTAGCAAAAATAAAAAATTTAAATTAAAATAATATTAATTAATTTTCAAATACTATTTTTTTTAGAAAAAAAAACATATAAGTCTATATATATATAATAAATGAAAGTATGGTGTGGCACATGACATTAGATTAGCCTTTCGCACCCCTTGAGTGACACATGCATTAGGTGAGACATTTCTCCCCTTATTTCCCTTTAAAACTTTTTTTATCTCTCGTGTTTTCTCCCCACAATTTTTAAATGTTAATAACTTTTTTATATGACATTTAAAAAAGAAAAAAATTACACCAAATTAATGATCATTTTATATCTTTCCAACGAGTACCATAGTGCTATAAAAATGACTTTTTAGTGGTATTTTGGTTCATGCACTAAAGAATAATCCAAATTAACCCAATATTTATTAATTTATAATTTTGATCGTTATCTCTATCTTTATTATTTCTTTATTATATAATAAATAAAAATCTTATAATTATCTCAATTTTCTCTCATGTAAATAATATTATTAAATCATAATTTCACGTTTATCTCTTATTTATTTAATATTTATTTTCTTAACTAATTCTTTTCTATATTTTTGCTTATTATACAACACTTAATATTTATTGATCCTACCTCATGTTATATTAAATTTTCTAACATAATAATAAATAAAACAAAAAAAACATGTTATAACCCATGTGATACACAACTTTTAAAGAATTAATTACACAAAATTTAACTGTAAATGTGAGTTTTGTTTTCATCTAGGGTAGAAAAAGTTAAAATCAGTCGATTCTAAGAAAGTTACACCTTAAAAATCAACGCATCAATCGCGCTCTACAATGGTTGCCTTTGGCTCTGTTGCTCATCCAAAGATACATTCTTTCTTTAATATATATTTTGTTTTTATTAATATTCACGTGATTAAAATTGTTGTGTTCTCATATCATAGTACATTAATTTGTATGCTACGTCGTAAGTCATAGCACACATTTTATCACTTCATATTTGATTTGTTTATCCCTGAAAGCTCCTGGAATATAATCTAGTTTAAATATAAAGTAAATACATAATATTTTTAAAAACTATTTAGTAAATTAATTTAAAAAGTTAGAAAATATATGAATGAATGGTCGTCGTTGACAAATACAAGAGACACAACAAGATGATATACTACTATACTATTCTAGTCAATGCGTTACTATATAACACGATATGATACAATACTATACTTTATGTATACCACACATGTAGGCCTATACCATAGAATATGAGACTATACTATACGATACTTACTGTACTATACTACAGTATGTGATACTATACTATACGATATGATACTGCACTATACGATATGATACCCAATATCAAGACCCTTTTTAGTAACTAATGATTTTATAACTGAAAAAGAATATCAAATAACTTTTTCCTATAAAGACAAGGTCATAAGGTTATGAGGTGTGATTTGGAGCCCCATGGCCTTTAAACTATGACGTCCGCACCACATATGTGTCACGTATGGGGGGAGGGGGGAGGCGTGCTTCACATCCCCTTTAAAAAATCGTTTTTCAATAATTTATTTTAATTCCTCCTTTATATTTTAAAATATTTATAATAAAACAAAAATAAAATAACAAAAAAATATATAAACTATTAAAACTTAAAATAAAATAAAATAAATTAGATAAATTACCAATGAAACTAAAAAATAACAAAACAAATTAAACAAATTGCAAACAAAAAAATCACTCAAATAAAAATTAAAAAATAGTCATGTTAAGAATTAAGATACTTAGCTCGTAACTTATCTTTACGAGCTTTAAAAATCATTTTGCTCCGCGACGAGAGATGCGAGAGGTCTTTCTCGATGAAGGCGAAGTCGTTTTCAATTTGCGTGTGCATTTGTTTTTCTTTTTATGTTTCAGCATCTTGTTCTTTGATCGAGAGTAACCAAGAGATCTTATCTTCAAAACCTTTAATGGTTGATCGCACCTTAGGAATTGGGATCCAATGTAGATGTAAACAAGGAAGGGGTTGCTCGGCCTCGGTTTCTCGCCGCTACCTTGCTTTATCTCTGTCGGGCAAGGGTGACAAGTCTTTCGGTTCAAAATCAAAGTCGGTGTTGTCGTTTAGGTTTATATGGGACCAAGCGTCCGACGCGTCTTGGGACATATTCGGTTTCGGTGTACCCAAGTTGTCTTCTAGCGACACCCGACTGGTTAGCCCTGGCAGAACTAGAAGCCACTTCAGTAATTTTTGAAGTGGATCCCAAGAATTGTACATGTTAAACGTGACACCATATTGGGCTCTAAATAAATTGTAGGCTTCTATATTGATGTTGGTGTCTCTTGAACCACTTGGTCTTGTATGATTGTTCATAAGGAGGTTGTAAATGTTGTTAAAGTTGCTTATCTTTGTACGCATCGGCGAACACTTCTAGGAAAACAAATCGTCAGTACGGTATTCACCATGGTTCATAGAGGCGAAAAACTTTTCACGAATACATTGTGAAATATTTTTAACTCTTGATCGGTATCTATTTAGAAAACATAAAATAGTAGAGTTGACAAAAAAAATATACGGTTAAAAATATAATTATACTTTATGAAAAAATATATCACTGGTGATGGGATCTTCGGAAACATCAAGCCATGCTCGTGCCAATGCAAACTCCTCCGCCGATCGATATTGATCTCATTCGTAACTTGATTCACAAAATACAGGCTTTTCGTCATCATTTGAATGACTGTTTGCAAAATGCGAGGGTTATATATTTCTATTTTCTTTTACCATGCTCGCAAAAGAATTCTCCCATTCGGTTCTAACAATAGCCAATGAGTTTTTTTATGTCACTTTCGTTTCTCAACTTATGTTTTTGTAACAATTTTGTCATTCTCATCACTCGGAACATTATGCGAATCTGTTATGTATACATCACAAATACACACACAGATATATATATATATATATATATATACATACACGCACACATCAGAGCAACATACATAAATATTAACTTCAATTTGGACATAATAAATATATTATAAAATATATTGATCTATACATACACATTAAGCTGAAAAAATATTTCACGAAAAAATACATTATTATTATTATAAATAATATTTTTTTTAATATTGTATTAACATTACATGAAATAAATAACAGTAATACGTAAAAAAAGAATAGTGAAAAGACTAAAGAAGATGATTGTTTTATTTTTTTGCGTTAACAATACATATATATTGGATCATTTTTATAAATTGTAGTTTTTGTATAAATCTATTGATAATTAGCGTTCTAATTAAAATACAAATGATTTTTGTGGTTCTTATATTAGAATCGTGGGTTTAGAACTGATAATCAATATAAATCTAAGCCGAAAACCAACCCATATATTTAAAAGGTTCGGGTCAGATCCGTCTCGAGCATCCAAACCACGAAATGCTCACCCATAAAGGAGATAACGCACACTTAGCCTAAACCTTGAATGTTGGCAACTACATCAAAGCAAGGAATACACTATTATTAGAGGGATTGGTCCCTATGCTTTCCAGATATTGAATTCGTGATCCTAGTGGTTCACTACTTACAAGATTGGTATCTAGGTTTAACAAAAGTGCACTCATGTGACCCCCATGACTAACGACTGTTATCTTTTCTGGTTAAGTCCACTCGTGTGCTTCCCACATGAGGGTATTATAGTCTTTTTGCCTTCAATTATACAAAATATAATATCCACCCCACTTCTGCCAAACTTATCACCACCGCCATAGCCATTCATCATTCTCTCTCTATACTCTCCACCACACTTGCAACTACCATCCACCTCTCCAACCACCGTATACAACCACCACTGTACACCTCTCTCCACCTCCACCACCATTACCACAACCACAACCGCCTTTGCTACCATTACACCTACCACCTCTCTTCACCAAACCACCATAACGACACCACAACCTCCATCGTCACCACCAACAAGAAATCCCAATTAGTGAACTTTGTGTTTTAGGGGGATAAAGTCACCCACCTCTCACCACGCTGCTCTAACTCGATCTAAACCTTAACCTCTAAATTGATTTCAAATCTGACCTGAACCTAGGCCCCATCATCGTCATCACTGTTCGAAGCCCTTGTAGTAACGGTGGTGTAAGGCTCAGTGATGGAGGTCTAGTCTGGTAGTTGGTGGTGGTTTGATCCAGCGGTGGTGGTGGTGGTTTGATCCAGCGGTGGTTGTGGTTTGGTCCGACGGTTTGGTGGTTTAATCTAATAGTGGTTGTGTTCTGATCTGGCGGCGGTGGTGGTACTTATGATGATCTGGTCCGGTGGTGGTGTTGGTTTGGTCAGGTGGTGGTGTTGGTCTTGTCAGATGGTGGTGTTGGTCTGGTCAGATGGTGGTAGTGGTTCTTGTTATCCAGAAAGAAAAGAAAAGGGGAGATGAAGAACGGTGGGATGCGTGGTGGTGTAAGTTATCTATTTGTAATGTTTGTTTGTTTTTTCATTTTTTAAAAATGGCAAACTAGACATTTCGTATCCATTTAACAGATGATTTTAACCACCGTTAGGGGCAATGACCAATAGAGTAACGAAATTAATACATTTGGATCATGTTAGTAATAAGTTTACAACCATCGGGACCAATTGTGTAATTAATGAAGCACTATGAAAAGAAATGCAATATCTAAAAAGCATAAACAACCAACAATACGATTTTCTCTTATTATTAAAATAAAAAAGGAGTTGGATGCATGGGTTGGTCGTACAGTATCGTAAATGGAGAGGTAGGGGTCAGGAAGGATGTTTTATAGAAATTGAAATGACTTGTCATGTCATTGCATTGCACACCAACACCTGCAGATGAGATCAGATGTACTGTTCTGTTCCATTCAGATACACCTTGCTTGCTTGTGCCTTCATTCCTTCTGGACCCACCTCAAATACTGTCCTCTTCTGTTCAACCTTATTTTCGATTTTACTTTATACATAATATCTAAATTCGAATCAAACAGAATTCAGATTTCGCTTTTTAAAACGACTTACACATTTATGATTTTTTTTTTAACGAAATCGATAGCTGAATTCGGGTTATATATGCATGGATCGTGATAATCTCGATTTATTAACGCGTGAAATGAAAACTATTTAAGGTTAATTAGAGTTAACATTAAGCACTTTTGCTTGTTATTGTTAACAGGACTTAATAGTACTAGTTAAATATATTAGTCTTGCTGTTATGAAGAATATTAGTGGGGTGCCCGCGCGTTACGGTGAGATTGCGAGAAACAACATTTATACTATAATCAATCACCAAACACCATTAGGTGTTACCACTGGACTATGACCTAAGTGGCTTTTTCCCATATTGTTAAACATGTATTTTAATACTGAAATTTAAAAAACATAAAAAAAATATTAGTGTAGAGTAATTATTGTTTAGAGTAATTACGTAATTACACTAGTGTACATTAGTGTAATTACTCTAATGACGTAATTACATTTAAAAAAACATATTTTTTTATATTATTCATCTAGAAAGCATGTTTTAGCAGATGGGAAAAAAATTCAAAATTTTTTTTGCCCCCCTCACTTCTCATATTTAGTAGGCTAAACTCATTTGTATTTGATCTTTACTCTCTATATATAAATCTCTATTACTTACAAAGAACTGTTTATTTGAACTTGTAGGCTATTATGTTTAAAACTTAGATAAAGACCTAAATTGTATAAAAATTTAGATCCCATAAAAATAATCACAACTTTGAAGTATAAAGTTAATCAAACTGTATAAAAATTTCAACGTTACGCAAGTTGTAAAAATTATGCTGAGATTATCTCAAAGAGGCTACTCTTTTAATTTTATCTGATAAATATTCACAGTTAAAGGATTAACTCAAAGTATTACTTAACAAATTTATTTGTATAGCTCAGAAATCAATTGCATGGCTATTATTATATATCAGCTTAAGAACTAATTGACTAAACTTAAATAAGCCTTATATAAAAGAAAATTTAGAATTTAAATAGCTTTTTTTCCAACGGCTACCAGTTTAAATAGCTGAATTAATTGAAATTACACCTTTTAAATAAAAAGATTAAAAAAAAAGGCTTTGTGCTGTTCTTTAATGGCTATTGCAGAAAACGGATCGGCTAATGGGTTGCCGCCTAGGACTAAGTTGACCCAATAAAGAGGTCCAGCATTAGACAAAACTAGTATTATACCCGTCCGCTGGGACGGGTTCTTAAAATTTATAACATTTAAACTATGTGTATATTGAAGATCCTGATAACATTTTATCCAACTGGGATTAGTAAATGCATAATTTCATTAATTCTCATTCATGTAAACTCAAATTTTATTATTTAATTGGCTCACTTTAACATTTTTGCTTCGTTGTGTATGATCGGAAATTTTTCAACGAAAAAACAAACACTAATGAAATAGCAAATTTGTATTGCATATGCATGAAACAAAGATAACAAACCGTAAAACAAATTCAATATACAACTTCACATTACTAAACACCTCGCGAAATTATAGTCTCGGTATAGATCGTACCATTGAGAAATGAAAAACCATGAATCACATTCATCCTTAGGTCTATCTAAAGAACATCTCCCCACTCAATCATCACAAGACATTGGCGTGTTGCATTCGACGGTGGAGATCACATACAATAGTATCCAGACGACAAGCAGACAAGCAAACACCTTCATCCAAGTTTCATTTATTTAGCTCCACAAGTCAACAACCCGCTCATAAAATCTACTTCAAACAAATGATGCTCATCTAGTTTTATACCCGTTCGGTGATCAGGGTACTCTACCATAAAAATAACCATCAAACATATGAGCGATACTACAATAATAAAAACCGACAAAAGAACAAAATGATAATGACTTCATAAAATGTAATTCAAAACATGGGCTATTTGTGTATTAAATAGTCCTACAGGATAGCTTTTAAAGCGTAGATAGTAACAACTCGTTTAGCTGTTAGTTTGTTACAGTTGTGCTACTTTCCGATCACGAAGAAATTGAAATGGTTATCAGATTTAAAAAACTCTTTCTACTCCCCTATTATCTTTCTAAATTCAACACTTATAACGTACATGGGATCTTCAGTTGCGATCTTCAACATGGTAAGTATTCCATTCTCCTCATTTGTCATAAGTCATAACAACTTTATTCTATATATAGTATTTGTAATTCTTAGCATCTTGTTTGCAAACTTTAAATTTGATTTAGCAATCTAAACACATTGATGGTAGGTTGTGAAATATCTCTTCTTGTATCTCTCCTAAAATCTAGTAATCTTAATTTAGATAGCCATACGTACTTCCATCACATTTATATTCACAAAACACCAAGTTACATGGCCCCAGGTATACCACTCCCTATCCATAAGTTGTAAAAACACAAGCAACAATCAGTTGAGCATTGTAGGATTGTCAGTTTGTAGCATCCTCTTTAACATGTACATTCCAAACTCTAAATCTGATGAATAAAAATTAAGACAACAATCTAGTATTGGCCAAAGACTAAATTACACAGTATCATTGGTACTTTCGTAAGATAACACCTAATATGACCTGATCCAAATTAATAAAAAATTTGATGGTCGTTACCTCTAACCAAGCTGTTTCACCAGAGGCTTAGACACAAAAATAATTTAAGTCTCGCCTCGAAATAGTAATTTCGTAGGGAAATTGCCCTCCTTCCTCATTTGGTAACAGATGAATGTGATGGTTTTTTTTTTCCTCATTGATGAAGTTAATTATTTGAAATAAAACCTCACGCAGGGAAAAGATTTGGTAGCGTAAAGAAAGGGCGTGTTTGGTTTTTTAGCTTTATGGTCTCCATTTGAAGCATTATTCACCTATTGTCAATGACCGATTTCCGCAACAAAGATACAAACCAAATGCCAAAATAAGTAGACAAGATGTTGGTCAAATCCCGATAAAGTTTTATCTAACTGGAATTAGTAGACAAGATGTTGGTCAAATCTCGTACATGATAACTCAAATTTTGTTCCTCAGTTGGTGCAATTTAACAGTTTTGCTTCGTTTTGTATAACCCAGAAAGTTTTAGGGAAAAACAAACAATAATGAAATAGCTTCAAGCATGTAATGACATATTTGAATTATATCATCATCATACTCAGTAAATCTCCCTTATAGGAAAGCTAAGGTAGAGTCTGACGAGAGTAAGATGCAGACAACCTTATCTCTATCTCATAGGAATAGAGAAGTGGAGACCCCGGCTTGATAATAGTTTTGCATCAAGCCTTTGATATAAGACACGTAACACTCAACAATCGGGACAAGCTCGATTGGTGCATATACCCCCTTGTCTTTCGGCTATCAAAGCCACCACGTGATGCATGATTAACTGTCCACCTCTTTTAACGTTATTTTCACGAAATTAGTACTAAACGTTAAGATAAGTGAATTTTACTTTTGCCCCTAATGACCCATACATATATACATTATACGCGCACACCGCAAGCGGAGATTACGTATTTGAATTAGAAACAAAGCCAACAAAAAACCATAAACAATTGGAATATACAACTTCGCTTTACTAAAACTGGTGACGACATATAAAGAACATATTACCATAAAAAAATATATCAATAACACGTTATGACATCATATAAATTGCTAAAATACAATGAAATGAATAACATAAAAAAGTTAAAAGTACAATGAAAAACATACTATAAAGAACAAATGTGATAAACTGAACACCTACTCTAACTTCTAAACACATTATAACATTAGCCATAACATGGCACCATATAGGTAAATAAGAATAGATCTAGCACCTGGTTCACACATGGCCACCATTAACATCACCCATCTTTTTTTTGGCCCAACCGTCTAACTAACATGGATGAGATTAAATCTTGAGGCCTTTTTAGTCTGTTTAGCTTCTTTTGAACGACTAAGATTAAAATGGACCGAAAGTTGACTTACCGTGGTTTAAATATAATAAAATTTTTATATTACAAAATGTATCTACGATATTTGTATAATAGACTAATAAATATATTATTAGAATGCATATTTAAGATTCCTAAACATTATATTAAATGGCAAAAAAAACAAAAAAATGAAGTGAAAAAGAAATACAAACTTGCAACAACCACCAACACAACTGACTTGGAACCCTTCATATTCACTGGTCTCGTTTGAGTGAAGATCTTAACAAATAACAATGACAAACATCAGTCCCACCCAATCTAATATGTATGTTGCGACTCTTTGTTTTTTATAAAAGGCAAACTTTCTGGAATTGAAACAAATTTTACACCTTTACTTTAGGTGCATTAGAAAAAAATGATATGATCTGGAAGCTAAGTTTAAGTCTTCTTCAAATAATAGATATATCAATTTATCATCAAGGACATTGAAACACAAAGGTGAAGAAGCTAATTTATCATCACTGTGACTATATAATAAGCTATGCAACAATGGAACAATCTTCATCATTATGAGGCCAAGAAGCCAGATAAATTACACAAATCGTAATCAATCAATCAAAAATGAACCTAATGACTAATTAGCAATGACATAAACGTGAATAACAACATGATTCCATATCTAATAAAAAAAAACCTAGGTCTAGGCATCGAGCCTATCCTAATAAGCTGAATGTAACTTAGAAAAAAAACTTGCAGCTTCTTGATAAGTCACAACTGGTTTACCATCACTGCAATTCAAAAACATTCTTAGTTTTCACTCAGGCATTTTATCAAACACCTATCATGCATTACATAAAACTAAAAAAAACAAACAATTTAATTGTTTACCTTGAAACTGAATCTATAGATGGCTTTGGTTTAGGATTAGGATTCTTAGTGATCACCACCGGAGCCCGTTCAGAACAATCTATCGCAAAGAACAAATGATTAAAAAACTTCGATTAAATCCAAAAATCATCTAAAATAGAAAGACAAAACCGAGGGAGACAATGGCTGATCAGGATGAATCACCAATTCCTAGAGTGGGTTGTGTGAAGCGAACTTAGCGATGGTGGAAGGTTTATAACGGGTTGGTTGTGGGAGAATGTATGCAATCGGCCACACATATATCCAGTGGCGGATCCAGGATTTTTTTTCAGGGGGTTCACTTTTTATTACTCTAATTCTATATGACCGAACATAAAAAAATTCGAGTCGGTTTGGCGGTTTCGGGTCGGGTAAAGCTCATTACCTACAGTGCCGGATCCCAATTTTTTTTTATATGGGACACATAATAGCTCGGTTTAAAACAAGTTGGGTCAAGGCAAGTCTGAAAATTTAGAAAATTTATATTCTATTTATTGAATTATTGTAGTACCGAAAGAAAGTGATCAAGTGATCATAGAGGTTGCCTGACATGCCTTTGACATGTCTGAAAACCAAGTTTTCCAGTCCTCCTAAACAACCAAAGCAATACCTCTGGTCAAAGAATACATTACTTGGGACCAAAGACTATTGATCTTAAACAACCAAAGACTATTGATCTTAACTGCTATGTTCATACTAGCATTTTTACCCGCCGCGCGTTGCGGCGGCGTGCGGCGGGTCGAAAACTTGCGGTAAGACTAAGCGTAGAAACGTACATTAACTCAACGCTATATTGTGAAACGAAAACCTATTATATTTGACTGACTTGCTTGGGAACATAAATTCAACAATTTTATAAAGAATCAAGTAACCACAAAATGTAAAGCATAACATACTACCTGACAATGTAAATCAGAACAAACTTCCCTAGCCAAATAGAAAAAAGTAAAAAAATCCATTACCTATAGAAAATCCCCTTTACTGGCCTATCAAACTAACTACTTTTCTCTACAACAGTACGTAAAACCCACTACACCCAACCCATACAAACAACACTCGATAGTCAAGAACTTGTGTAAGGTTCCATCTTTGGCTCATACATGTCTAATTAATGAAATACATCTTTTGCCTATGGCAGCTCATCACTAATTTGTCTTGATCAATACAAACATTTGTTTTCATCTTCCATTCAAATATCAAATGATAGTGGTTTACAACCTAGACGCATATCTACCCATTTCCAACTATGATTATGTAATTTATGGCTTCATTACTTTAATTAACATCACTATCAACCCTTGCCCACTTCTGACAGGCTCAATATATCATGACTTCATAATCTTCATATTAATTTTAAATAGATATTCGTAACAATATCCAGTAGTTGCCTCATGAACATCGTGGAAGTTAAGAACAATTAAAAGGATTAATTTAAGATGTGGATTCGTAAATTCGTTACCTTAATTGACTACCTGTGGGTTGTGGTCCGTTGGCGAGGCGAGGAGGAGGGCGGCGGCCGGCGGCGAGGGATGGAAAAGAGGAGGAGGGCGGTTGGGTTGGGGTTGTGGGTCTGTGAAAACTAACTGAAAAAAGTCTGAACTTAGAATGGTGAATGACTGAATGGTGGCTGTGATGTTGAGTTAAACAAAACAAAACAAAAAAAACCCTAAACTTTATATTAAAAAATCAGAAAAAAATAAGGGACGTGACAGGAATCGAGCTTCAGGTCTGTTTGTTAAAAGTGAGGGGGAAATACCACTGGAGCACCTTTCTCAAATGGTTAAGGGTTCCTTTCTAAAATATTTAGGGTTCCTAGCCAATTTTCTATATATAATAACACTAAAAATTTCAAACCGAACGGGTTCCTGGGAACCCCTTCCCGAGCCATAGATCCGCCCCTGCATATATCACAGGGGAACGTATCTTTAGGGGCAGTTCTGACCAGAGCCCATTGGTAGGGGTTACACTTATAGTGGGTGGAGGAAGTTTGCTGAACTTTGGAGGGTAAGGAGCGCTACAATCAAGGGAAGGTGGGAAAACTACTTAAACTGCTCTTGTAAAAAAGAAACCGCCAAATTTAAAGATAACCGCTTAATTATTACGGTTCAGATTAAATCTTAGAAATAACCGCTTAGTTTAGATGGTCTAGATCATCCAAAAAACGGTTATTTTTCTTAAAATGAGCAGTTTTTGTTGTGTTGAACAATATAATAATAATATTAGCCAGTGTGCCCACTGCGCAGTGTAAGATGTGACTCATGTGAGCACTTGTTGTGTATTGCCATCACAAGCCAAGCAGAGCCGAGTGGAGCAAAACTTAGGGGTTTCAATGAATCAAATAACGAATTTTAGTATTAATCGAATCAAATTTTTTGAATACTTATTTTGTTTTACCATAATTCGTATTCAAGTTGTATTCGAGTAAGATTCACTTTTGAGTAAGATTCAAAGAACGAATTTTAGTATTAATCGAATCAAATTTTTCGAATTTTCTTAATCAAAATATTTAAGTAAATTTAGATTTTGAAATTAGTGTTT
>JAUTDX010002113.1:0-72539 GCA_030844895.1 Ambrosia x helenae
CTCTTTGCAGTTCTTTCCGACATCTTTAAATACTCATCCCACGCATCCGCGCTAGTCCCGTACGCTAGTTGCCGTTGTGCCGCTGTGCATTTTTGTAGTGTGGTGAATCCCTTTTTCTTTCTAGCATCGTATCGTAAGGTAAAAATGGGTGAAAATTCGCCACATCATCGGTATACGTAGGAAAATCTTCTACTCATTCGGAACCTACGCCTAAATAGTTCCACCGAGTATAAGGGCTCGTTGGCAAAATAATCGGCTACCAATCCTTTCATGGGCGCCTACACATATTTTAAAAAATATAAACACAATAAAAATCTATAATCTTAAAAATATAAACACAATAAAAATATTCAATCTTAAAAAATATAAACACAATAAATATATAAAAACGTACTTTCTCGGTCTCTGTTAATAGCCGCTTGCCTAGTTCTAGGTATCGAGTCGACTTCATCTCCCTCCTCCTCGGCAATAATCTGCGCCGCTTGCGCCACGATGTTTATCACAAAATTGACGGCTTCGTTTGTAGAAATGAACCCGAAGAAGACGAAGACGACGTAGAAGATGATAACGACATGAGTGGTTGAGGGGTTGGATTTTTTATAAATAATTGGGTCGTTTAAATATATTGAGAGTGTTTGTGAGAGTGTTTATAAAATATATTGTATAAAAGTTGTAGGTTGAATGTGGTGGAATTTGGTTGAATGGTTTTGTATTTATAAATAATGAAAACTTTTTTTTTTTTAAAAATAGCCGTTACCAACGGCTCTCCACCATTCCCAAGAAAAAATGAGGCCCGGCTTGAAGATCATGGGTTGCCGCCCTTGCCGTGCAGGGGCTAAGGGGGGCGGTGTTGCCCGGCCCGGCAAGCCCTTGATCACTTGCCTTTGCCTCTCCTATGCCGGATCCACACCCTTAGTCTTAGTGGTTAACTTTTATTTTATTTTTGTTTTATCTATGTTTGTGTTTTGGCAGGGTGATTTGTATGACCATGAGAGTCTGGTGAAGGCGATTAAGCAAGTAGATGTTGTGATCTCGACGGTAGGTCATGCGCAACTTGGCGATCAAGGTAAAATTATTGCAGCCATCAAAGAAGCTGGTAACGTCAAGGTATTGTAAATTGTTATATATGAGTTGAAACGATTAACTCTTTGTTTATTTTGTAGTCACATGTATTTGCACATCATGTAGTTATTGATGGTGAAATACACCTTTGTTTTATTTGATTATCAAATGTTGTGATTAAAATTAGTCCTAAGGTTCATCCAATTTGAGCCTGGACAATTTTTCCCAAATGTTAACTTTTTTTTTTTTAAAGGACAATCACATATTCCTTTCATATTTGAATCTTTGTTACATTTGTTTTCTACCATAGTATTTTAAAAGCTACCTCCTTGCTATTGGTGGGTCCCGTTAGTTTTCTAATAACAGGTTCTCAACTCGTTATAAAAAAAGAACTTACGATGTTTTTTTTTTTCCAATTTTTTCAGAAATTCTACCCATCGGAATTTGGAAACGATGTGGATCGTACTCACGCTGTGGAGCCAGCCAAAACAGCTTTTGCAATCAAGGCTCAAATTCGTCGTGCCATTGAAGCTGAAAAAATCCCTTATACTTACGTTTCTTCCAATTGTTTTGCGGGTTATTTCCTTCCAACATTGGCGCAACCAGGTGTCACCGCTCCACCGAGGGACAAGGTTGTCATCTTAGGTGATGGAAACGCAAAAGGTATGAATAAAAATTTATTTTTGAAAGGGGTATTAATGATTTGACAACTTAGGGAAGGGTTTACGACAAGTAAAATAGAGGGGGTATGGTACATTTAGCACTACATGTTCTAATCATCTAGCTATATCACAGTTGTTTTAAATGATGAACATGACATCGGAACTTACACCATTAGAACCGTGGATGACCGAGACCCTGAACAAAATCGTCTACATCAAGCCTCCTGGTAACATTTACTCGTTCAATGAACTCGTATCGTTGTGGGAGAAAAAGATTGGAAAAACATTGGAGAAGGTGTATCTTTCTGAAGATCAAGTTTTGAAGAACATACAAGGTAATAATAAAATTGGTTTAATTCCAAAACAACCTTAAAAGTTTAATTATTTTAAAACTAACCTATAGTTTTAAGAAAAAGTAAGACATAAGAGGTTTTATGCATTAAAAGTACATTTTAAATGGCTTTCAACTACGTCAAAGAGTAGTGAGCCGTTAGAAAATGACTTTCAACTTGTATAATCAGAGACTTGTTAATTTGTAATACAATGCTTCTATTAAAAAAAAAACTCTTAAGTCACTCATCGAGCCATGAGCTCTGGCTCGGTGAGTTGAATACGAGCTCGGTTTCTAGTTTGTCTAGAAATATTGAATTGAGCTAGCTCGGCTCATATTGAACTAATACCCTTACCATACACATATGTTAATTAATATGCAAATTTCAATTATAACCATTTATTTGTTCATTTATCTTGTAGAATCTCCGGTTCCACTTAATGTGGTGTTGTCAATCTCTCATTCTATCTTTGTCAAGGGAGATCAAACTAACTTTGAGATCAAGCCATCATTTGGGGTAGAAGCTTCGGCACTTTATCCTGATGTGAAATACACTACAGTTGACGAGTATCTGAGTCGTTTCGTGTGAACCATGGTCGCTCAGTGAAGCCATCAATCATCGATAGCAACTATATATGTGTGTTTGTATTGTGGGTGGTTTATATATAGTTGCTAAAGTTATCAAGAATATATTGTAACATTGTTGTCGTGTGTTTCTGAGTCTCCTTGCTATTAAATGGAATTTGTGTTTCATAATAACCAAACAATCTTTAATGTCAACTAGCCACGTTTATCTTTTGGTTTAAAAGTTCAAAACCGATTAAATCGAAGTGAACCACATATTTGGTATTCAGTTTGTTTTGGGTTGAAACTTTGGGTATTCGGTTTGAGTTTTCATAAATCCAAATATGGTTTGGACTGAATAAACCGAACATCACATAATGGTTATTTAATTTAGCCCAATCTAATTACAATTTTAGCCAAAAACATACATAAATACAAAATTAAAGAAAAAAACATATTCGGTCCAAATCCAAACCGATTTTTTTAACGTAAATAATTCTTCATTTCATGCTGTCAAATTTTATTAAAACATGCAGACGGGCAACAAGCTGCGCCGCCACACCTTTCTGAATCGCAAAACCCAATCTACTAAACACAAACTCCTGCCCCCTGAAGTCGAAACATTGCTATGAATAACCTGTTGGACCTTTGTCAAGAAACGGATAGTTTCCGATGCCAAGGAGCCAATATTATCAAAAGCCAAGGGGACCGAATTCAAATTCAATTTTAGTTTTCGAGCTTCCTAAATTTGTGTTTATTAGGTTTTCAGTTTCGACCGAATAAATTTTCAAATGAAATAAAGTGAACCGGTTAAACAAAAAACCAAAACCTATAAACACCGCTCATGTCAACATTTGTGTCCCACATTCATTATTCGTTTGGATGATGATGTCCATGAAATTGTGGACCAAGATCTACCCGGTAACAAATGCCCTATGCATGGTAGCCTTTCATGATTTCAACTAATTCGGCAAAAATAGCAACTATAGGGTTGCTCATTGCTATGGTAGCCTTAGTATATTAAATTAAGACAAAAAACAATAGGGTTGCTCATTGCTATTGTATAGGAGAAACTAAGACCACCATGTGTAATGGCACCCCATAACGTCCCGTACATCCTCCTCTTCCTTTACAAATTGGTTTTGGTGTGATAACATGCCAGATTTGGGCATGAAAATTGCCTATTTTTTGGAGCCAATCAAATTAGTCCTAGGTGGATAGGGGCCTGGAAATGGGAAAACCACTACACATGGTCTAAAGATAAGTAATCTTAATTTAATGCGGATCTAGATTAAAGAATTGTGGAACGTTCTCTAGATTAAGAATTTATTTTGCAAGTTAATTGAAGCTTGAAAAAAGAAAAGTTAGTGTTACATAATACGAACAAAATAAGTTCACCAATGGTTCAATTTAAATAGATACTATTTGTGAAAGTAGCATAGATTTATACATGGCTGACTCTATTTTTGTATGAGAAAATTTTTTTTCTTGTCACACTTTGTGTTCTCTATGCGTATTAGCTGGTTTAATTCTTGTACAATATCGTCCTTAGATGTATATGTTGCTCGAATTTGTTAGTTTATTGTTAAACAACATTATCCTTGATTGATTAGTGTTTTGATGGTTCATTTGTAGAATTTGTTATGTGTTGCGCCTTTATAAAACCATATTGGTTTGAAACATTTTCATTCCTATAGGAAGTTAGGAACCTAGACTATGTAAGTTAAAATTTTAAGGAGAAAATCATCAAATGAACATTGATCAACATAAAGTATCAAAATGGAACATTTAGAGCATGTTTGGCTCTCCTTCTCATTTTCTCCTTTCTCCTTCTTCTATCTCAAAAACTTCTTAATCCTAAAAGTCACAAATTTTGACTTATGCTTTTCCCCTCTTTTCTCCTTTTCAAAGCACAAAATCTTCTAAAATTTCTTTTTCAAACAATTACCCAAACACTTTTTTTTAAAGTCTTCTAAAATTTCTTTTTCAAACAATTACCCAAACACTTTTTTTTAAGTTTTGACTTATTGGATAAGTCATAAGTTAAAAAGAGGGAAAAAATGGACAGCCAAACACCCTCTTAACCCGTATAAATTTAGAGAAGTCACTCAAAATAAGTGTGCTCAAAGGATAACACGTGTATCATAGTCTAAGTCTTAGATCTTTAAAAAAGCAAGGGACACACTATTACGAAATTCGTTGGCGAAAACGGAGTTCAAAAGCGAGAACGTGCCAAAACGAAGTTGTGTGCACGATAGAAAAGTTATGTAGACAGATGAAGATATTACTTAAGGTCCCACTCTAAACCAATTACAATCAGGCATTATATATAATTCTTAGACATTTCATTAGAAGATTTATAGATGTCTAATATTAGACATTTCGTGCGACTCAAGATGTTTAAGACACATGTCAAGTTGTTATTGGTTTTGCATTAGGGTCCCATGCATTCTTAAAGGGCTAAAACTTGCACGCTTCATACACGTGGCATCGTCTAAACACTTTTGTTTTACATGACTTTACTCTGCTTAGACGTGTCAAATGTTTATTTTGGTAATTTATGTTAGTCAATGTTCATTTTGACGATTTTCCCAATATCAAGAGCCCCCTGCTACTCTTTGGTCAAGCCCCCATAAAAAACAAATATAGGTTTATTACTGAGTCCAGTACCAGTATAATCAACACCACACCGATGTTAGTGCTGCTCAGTGGTCAAGCCCCCATCTAAAAAAATGTAGGTCCGCCACCAAGTCCGGTACCTTTTTTTATGGTTCTCGGTTAATGTTACAATTATATAACTATAATTAGCCTTGGCATTTAAACAGTGTTATATGGCATTTTTGTAAATCCTGATTTCTATTGAGGGTATTTTGTTTAACATCAACTACTGATTTAGTCTGTTCCCCTCTCTCTCTCTGGTTTCCACCGCCATACCCATTCCTCCTCTCCTATCTTTCTCTGGTTTCCTTACCACCGCCATACCCATTCCTCCCTTTACCACCGCATGGCGGTGGTCGTTGGTGGTGTCCCTTTACCACCGTTTTCTTAACACCCGCATCTCCACCTTACCTAATCCAAGTCTACAGCCAACTTCATCTGCTCCACCTCTTTGCTAGGTTTCACTCAGGTACTCTCCTCCCCTCCCCTCTTCTTCCCTATATCTATCTTTAAATTTCTATATTCTTGGTGTAAGCGTCTCAGACTGCGACGGCGGTACAACCGCCGAACAAGATGGCTTTGCCCTCTTTTTCCACATGTTTATCGGTGTTTTGAGGGGGTTTTTAAACCCCGATGTCGGTTGTTGTTTCCTCCGGATGTAAACCTTAAATTTTTGGGGTTATATGTCATGTTTTGTGAAACTTATACTTGAAGAATGTGAGGTTTTCTCTGATGTTTACTTCACTATAATCAAAATAGTTTGATTTTTTTTTTTCCAATCAGACATCAAAGTGCGAAAATTCGGAGGTAATTTTTAAAATAACAAAAAAAAAAATGTGCCTTTCATAGCATGACACCAGAACTTCACTTTCAGAGTAAAATAGACTAACTAGGTTCTTATTTCTTAATGTGCTGCACAATAGCTATCTAATGCTAACTACAACAAAATCACATTTTCGATGGGCACCTATGGTAGACAATGAGCAGAGGCTCGGTCTGCTATGTGATCATTGTATTTGGAGACCAACATTGAAATTAGAAATAAATTAACTCATTATACCGCTTTTATACAATCTGGTGATAGAGATATGATAGGTGAAGTTGTTAATGAAATTCTTTTATACAATCTGGTGATAGAGATTTCATAGGTGTAGTGTTTTTTTCTTTTTGTGATGGTAGTGTTGTGTTGTGTTGTGTTGTGTTGTGTTGGTGTAACTCATATTTCTTTCACTGATGTTTGCTAAATATGGATGGTTCAGCTTTCAATTTTGGTAGTTTTAGCTGGAGATGTCTTTGGGTTATGTCCTCCTATTAGATATCTATGGTTGTTTTATGTTGTTTGTTACCTATGAATGGTTAAAATCTAAAGGGTTTTTTTAAGATGAGTATTATTATTAAGAGGTTTAAGGGCTTTTCATGATGACCCATTAGAAGAAGTTAGTAACTAAGACAGATAGAGAATCGGAGAAAGGAGGTGGAAAGATCAGAGCTGTGCCGGAATGCCGGCGACTACGGTGGCGCGTCCCCTTCTTCACCTCCTTCTACCTCCACTTTCAGCCCATTCACCACAACAAAACAACCATCCTTCAAAACCGTTACCTCTTTACTACACGCCGGTACCACCCCCACTACGAAAGCACCAACATCTCCTTTCCTTCTCTTCGGTTTTCTGAGAAGAAAAGATGCGGCGGTTTTTGCACTCGAAAAGCCTCCTTCGTTCCCGATATAGGCCATGCAACATTCGTCGCACGACTACTACATATAAGGTTGAACGCTGACATGTGGTTCGAATATGACGGCGAAACACTGGTGATGCCGTCGGTAGCTACGGTAGTGGTCACGAAGCAGGTCAAAAACAGGATAAAAAAAGAAATATGGCAGACAGAGAGAAGGAGGAGACTGGTTTTGTCGGTCGTGCACCGACGGTACGACCGAAGACAGAAACCGGTATTCTATATCCAAAACGAATTGGAAAACATTGTTCATTAACTTTAGGAACATTTATGCTCTTAAATTTCTTATATCGCACTTTTTGATCTTAAATTTTCAACTATATTCCCAGTAATTGACTATGTATGTTGTTATGCAGGATTGATGAACAAGCCAAAATGTTCTCAGAGGACATCATGTTGTCAAGATCTGAAAATGGTAAATATTATGCAGTAATTTGTTTGATGAATCATTGATTTAGTAGTGAGTTTAGTTTTTTCCTTTGTTTCACAATTTATTTTTTATGTTCATTGTTCAATATTCTTGACTACCCATGTCTTTTTTTAGGTGGACGATTGGAACAGGTTCGATTGTAATAGTGGAGGTACACTGGTTGAAAAATGTTGTCATTTCTTCAATTTGATGAGGTTGTTTATAGGCTCGAATCCAATTCGTGTAATGGCTTCTAGAGCTATTGATATTAATCACAAAGATAAATATCTATGATGGAAAGGTATTGTGTTGTGCTTCTGTGCATTATTGATTATGATTTCCTTGGTCAAAAGACAAGACATTAAATTTAAAACTTTAAATGAGTTTGGATATGTGGGTTAGTTAATTGAACATATTGTTGATTTGCAGGGTGAGGCTTTTGTTACTAAGATTTGTGTTCGCTATGGTTTGCGAGTGGAAGAAAGAGATGCTATATGAACCATGACAGATGAAGGTCAACGGATCGAGTATGTTCGTCTATCTTAACCTTTTTAATAACACTATATTACTAGGCCACACTTACATTTTCCTATTTGACCCATTGGTGATAAAATATAACCTTGGATCGAACCGCCTATTAGAACATCTCAAATGGCACCTATGCATGAAATCTAGAACAACTCATTCCATTTTTAGTCATTTTGTAGGATCGTCTTATTCTGTGGAATTGAAGGATTTTAAATATATTTGTTGCTTCTTCATATCTACTTGGTTAAAGGTGTTAGGTTTTGTTTTATTTATGTGGGATGTTTATTGAGTAATAATCAATAGATGTATGAGTTTCATAGTTCGTATGTAATCGGTATATGATTTTAATTCTCTACATGAGATGCAGTAATGGGTTTTTTACTTTTAGTGCATTTAGCTATGACATTTTGACAGTTTCGATTGCTAGGTTTTCACAGCGACCCTATGGTTCATGTAACGTTCCAACCATAACTCTGGTTTAATTGTCTGGTTTTTGTTGATTTATTTTACGAAGACAACAGAAGAAGAGAAACCAGAAATGTATTTATGTTAGTGTTTCTTTCTTCCTGGAGATGTAAGAGCTTTTTGTCTTTAGTTTGTTTCATGTTGCCTAGAATTATAGAGGAGAAAGATAAACTGCAGAAGCACTTACCCACCACAAATTTAAGTTAATAATAGATTTCTATTGTTACTTTATTGAATTCATTTTGGTTTCTACATCATTTCTTCCTTTTCTTTTAAGCACATATTGACTAATTAAGAAGTTACTTATTAGGTTGGATTAAATTGTTGGTCAACATGTTCACGTTTTGTGGTTTGCTTTTGTCGGTTTCATCTTATTTTAGTTTATTTTATTGTGCTTGCATATGCATCAAATAAAGATTGGTTAAACAAATCTCATTGATTTTATTCGGATTGTATTTGTAACTTCTCTAGGTGGCTTAGAAATTGTTTTGGCGACAGAATCCCAACTTGAAAAGACAAGAGCAACAAATGTTAATTCCAACCAATAACTCATGACCACTATGAATGGCTAGGCGATATACAGTTCAATTGTAAATCATGGTTTTTTTAATTAAATGATCCTAAAGTACGAATATAATCTTTAAATGACACTTTGATATGAAATATAGTTTTAACATTGATGATACATCATCTTTAAAAGCTCGAGATTATATTAGTTTATAAGTTGGAATGTAGTATGGTACTAAACAACATGTTTTTGGTTTTGATTTAGGAAAGATTGTTTCTTAGTGCCAGACGAGTTCGGGTTACAAGTCATAATGGCTTCTAATCAAAATGCAAGTCAATGCAGGCAATGAACAAAATGAATTCGAGTCAATTCGGAGACATGGAAGTAAGGTATTCATACCACTTATATAAATGAATTGTTGGTTTAGTCACACCATAGAACTCTTCTTCAAGTGGTTCTTGGTTGTAGGCCCTATTCAACTCCTTGAGATCAAAAGGTAATTAAACCCATGACTATTACATGCTTTTTATTTAAAAAGTAATAAGATTTTTTATGAAATAGTTGAAGTATTAATGGTTTGATTACATGATGTTAATGCTATCTTCTTTGTGATTTCAATCATTTCTTTGTGGTTTAAACCAAAATTTGCGCTATATGACCAGCTTTGGCATATAATTCATTATTTGTTTGCTGATAACCTATAATTTTTTGGATTTTTACTAATCACTATTGCATTTTCATTTGCAGTCAAAAGAAACGGTTCTATAGCTATAAAGGCTAATTGTCATAGGATAGGATTGGGACATTATAATGTTGGTCAATATAATGGTGAAGTTAGGATGTTGACTACTGTCAATCAACTTCATCCATTCATAGCTTGGGCTTACAAACCCTTTACGATTATATTGTTAACACAGTGCATGCTTTCTTATGTAAGTTTCTTGAAACACATGGTAGACATGATAATATTTTTGTTATCCACTTGATTAACGTTTTTCAATCAAATTAAGGGGTGTTGGGATTGCTTATTTAAAAATGCCTATTTATGTGCTAATTTTCAATCTGAGCAACCATATATGAGATTAGTGCAAGTAAAATGTTCAAACAGACAACGATGTAGATTGGCGCGCCGCAACGCGCGCGGGTATAAACCTAGTTTATCTAATATTTCAAATATGTTTTATAAAATTTCAAAAATAACATTGCAATGCTTTTTTATCTACATTACCATATAAATTTAATTCAAAAATTAATAATTACCGTTAAAAAAAGTTAATAACAAACTAAGGTGTTGTTTGTTTTTTCTGCAGGAAAAGGTTTGCAATCTGCGAACCACATCTGCATGAGAAGAGGTGGACCAAAGGTCAGCAGTCTGCAAGAAGAAGACCGTGGGTGGGGGTGGTGGATCATGGTGGTGCTGGGTGGTGGTGATCGGTGGACCGTGATGGTGGATCGTGGTGGTGGACGGTGGTGGTGGTGGTGGTGGACCATGGTGGTGGTGGTGGTGGGTGGTGGACGGTGGTGGGTGAGGAGAAGAGAAGATGATAAGACCTTTGAAGACCTTGAAACAAGTCTGCACCAAGAAATTGTCAGGAAGACCTTTTTAAGTGAAAGGTCTTCCAAAAAACAAACAATCTGCAGACCCTAAACGTCTACGCGCGTCTGCACGGCGCAGACAAAAGAGGTCAGAAGTGCACAAACAGCCCCTAAATCAACTCAACTTACTTATTTAAATTTATATATTTATTTGAACTTTTTATTAGACAAAGGAAATTTGAAGTATATGGGTTTTGAGACAAACGAAAACTGAAGAAATTACTGAGGACAAATTTCAGAAAGTAAATCCAATGCAAAAAAAAAAAAAAAATCATGTATCTGCCCTATGAAGCAATAGAGTATGCACATGCTCAAATTACGATGAGTGGACGGACCTATGGAACTTCTATCGCTATCCCTAATAAAATCGACGGGGCCCATTGCTGGATGATATAGCACAAAGTTTTAAACACTTTTTATAAGAAAAACAAGTCACAATAAATTTGTAAACCAAGTAGTAACAACCATCGTCGTCGTCATGTTTGTACATCAATCGAATCTATCATATTATAATCTAGACCTATTACCGTTTTCAAATATTTCAAACGTTCTGAATTCATTGTCTTTTTCTTGTTTCTTCAACATCATCATTACGGAAAGTACAACCCGTTACCCCCTCTACCAGCTTCATTCTGCACGGGAGCCACTGCTGCTCCCAGCTGAAGATTTCTTGCCACCATATTTCTGTTGCACCAAAAAACAATTGTAAAAGAAATTATGTGCAAGGGTCAAAAGACGATAACTAATAGTCGTCACTAGAGGTGCCATAATAAACAGTGCAAATGGATCAAAATGTGTCTGGGTAAAAATGGGTCGAGGTGGGTAGATCCGTCAACACTTGTTTTATCTTTTTTTGACATTACAGATGACTTTAGTCAACAATGGCTTTCTTCAGAACAGTATGCATTTTGTTTTAACAAATCAATATAAAATGCTAAATACTTTGAATAGAATGTTTCAACCTTGCTGGCACATATGACCTACTTTTATACCAGGGGTAAAAAATTGACCCCTGGAGTTGAAGCATAGACCACATCAACTCGTTTAAGAGTCGGTGAGTTACAGTATGTATAGGTTGCTTGTTGCTTCATCTTATTAGATCTAAAAAGAGGGGAAACAAAGAAAAAAAGAGGAAGTGGTACCTGCTTTCCGATATTGAACGGGACGTATTTGTATTTGATCATGTGCATGATTTGGCGTTTCATCGTGAGGGTAAATAGCACAAACCAGTAACAAAGCAGTATTGGCCAAAAGACAGGGACATCAAACATGGAGAAGAAAGTCATCAAGAATGATATAATGAAAGCCTTTGTAATGGCGTACCTGGAGGCATAACAGTCAAGATGAAGATAACAGTACATATTAAAAAGAAAAGAAAAAAAGAACTTGTAATGTAATGATGATAATAAAGTAACTTTCACAATATCAATCCTTAAGGACTAAAAGTTACCGATGTATCTCTCTAAAGAGAGTTAGATAAGGCAATGTAAACAATAGCTATGATAGGAGCAAAAAAAACACAAAATGTAAAAAGAAAGAAGAAAGTTTGTGTTCAAAGCAAAGACTTAACCGCTTGCTTAGTTATTACTTAAGTGACAAAGGTTTGATGATGGGTGAATGCAGGACGCCTAGTCGCCTACAGAGTTAATTTGCATAAATTGCATTCCTAACCATATACAGCAATACTAAACATTAGAATAATTAGCAGGCAGCATGCCATTGGTCATCAGATGAACAGACAACAGCAGCATAAATCAAATGAAGGTATATATATAATAGTTGATAGGTCCTTGATAGATTCGATTTTTTAAAGATATTATTATACAATCTATGTGATCTAGTGACTAACTTTTTCTAATATTTTTATGTAAACAATGAAGTATAACTTAAGTATTACTAGAAATAACGAACTCGATGAGCAGCTGAAAAGTTTGTTGAAACCAGTTAATTGATGAAGTGAAACACAAGAGTTTGAATCAATTAGCCGACAGAACTTGCTACTTGATAGTGCACCCTAGAACACATCCTGGAGCAACAAGATCCAAGATTATTACTTCCAACAATCCAACCCTTCAAATATTATACAGGACACTTCCATGACACCTTCAAGATAAGAGCATAATTTTGGTACTTACAACATTTACCTTGCAACCCAGAGTAATAGTAGCTCATAGTTTCCAGTATAACCATGAAACATAAGAACCAAAGAATAGAGGCGCAGAACAACATCAAGCCAAATAAGAATCGACTACCAGAAACAAAATAAAGATACAATAAAAAACATGTAACTGAAAAGGGCAGAGAAACTACTACCAGAACTTGAACTCAGGCAACCGTCGGATGAAAGGCTTGAACTCATCTGAGCCTTTAGTAGGTAGCAGGGGACCATCTGAAGGTTCCAGCTCCGGATCAACCAGTGGTGATAGAAACCCGATCAACAAGTTCAGTATGTAGATACCCAGACCATAGGTAATAATGTAGAATCCTTGCACATAATAAACCCTCACTGCATAGAGGACCAGTAAAGCTGCAGTAGCGATCCATCTATAAACTGCATGTGGAGTAGTTTTATCCAAGTAAAACTGAAAACGCATTGAAAACTGCCGCCATTGATCCATAGTAGCAGCCGAGGCACTATTACCATTGCCAACACCCTCCATTGAAATTTAGCCTCAGGAGCCTACAGATCCGAAATACAATATCAATCAAATGAATCAAACGTGCAAAAAGTTGCATTCTAATTATGCTATCTGTTCTGGTTGCTGGTTTTACCTTCTTCTAGAAACTTCGTAGCCTTCACTCTAGCTGTAATCCTAAATCTACAACAAAATGTAACAGTAAGTTATCATAACCAACTCTTGACAAAGTTGAAATGCAGTTGACTATCATCATGCACCCTACAGAACAACACGATGAACCTTTTCTACTGCTATCCATACAAAATCCTTTGTTAAAGTTCAAATTCGAATTTCTTCCACAAATTTCTCACACAACAGTGCAACTAATCCAAATCGACCGACGTAATCTAGCTTTAAGTGACCTAATCGTGTGCATTACAAGAAAACAACAAAATAAAACTCTAAAATACACGAATTCAACAAATTTCACACAACATTGCAAGTTGCAACTAATCCAAATCGACCACATATTATCACACAATATTGCAATTAACCCTTCACTCTAGTTGTAATCCTAATTCTACAACAAAATGTTGCAGTAAGTTATCACAACCAACTCTTAATGATGTTGAAATGTAGTTGACTCTCATCGTCCATCTACAGAACAACACGATGAACACTTTGTTATCCTAAATCTAAAACAAAATGTAACAATTAGTTATGATAATCAACTCTTTATGACACCTAAGTCCTAAATGCAGTTGACTCTCATCATACATCTACAAAACAACACAGGGAACACTATGTAATCCTAAACCTACAACAAAATGTAACAGTAAGCTATCATAACCAACTCTTGACAATGTTGATATGCAGTTGACTCGCATACTGCATCTACAAAACAACACAATGAACATTTTCCACAAATTTTTCACACAACATTACAACTAATCGAAATCGACCTACACATCCTAGCTTCAAATGACCTAATCGCATCAATTACAAGAACAAACTTCAATAAACACGAATTAAACTTGTAAAAAAGCAGATCTGAAGTGGTCTAACAATATTGAGAGACCGTGACGTCTAATTAGAAACAGATGTTGACAATATGTATCGAAAAGCTAGGGTTTAGAGAGGAATGAGTCAAATAAAGGAAGTAGTTGGAGTTAAAGACGGAATAATAATAATATTTATAACGGAGAAGGATTAGAAGGATAAGATGGAGAAGTTTTTATACCTCGGATGACGACGGTGAAAGAGTGGGCGAAGAAGGAGGAGTCGGTGGGAGGAGAAAACGGGATCTGCGTGTAGTGTGCCTAGAGATATACGGAAGCGATGATTTATCGCTATATGTATACAAAATAATAATAATAATTATGATAAGTCGTATCGTCCAGGCGCTCACGTCATCAAAACGAATATGCTTTTTAGCAAGCTTAACGACTTGATTTTTATTTTTTTTATTAATGAGTAGGTTAGAGTCTCGTGTATACACGGCAAATGTTTAAGACATAGGGTATAACAGTAACACATAGGGTATAACAGTAAAAATATTAAAAATTCGAGAAATTCGATTCAAATAATTCGAAAATTCGTTATTCGATTCGTTGAACACCCTATGTGTTACTGGATTTTATACAACCTACACCAACATTTATAACAGTAACACATAGGGTGTTCAACGAATCGAATAACGAATTTTTGAATTATTTGAATCGAATTTCTCGAATTTTTAATATTTTTACCTGAATTCGTATTCGATTTATTCGCTTAAAATTCAATTCGAATAAGAAACTCGAATTCGAATAAATTCGATTTAGTTCAAATTCACCATAAATAATAAATTGTTTTACTTTTAGTTTTAAAACTAATACAAACTCATTATTTTTAACATATAAAATACAAATCTACAAAATTGATAAGCAACAATATGTCAAAAACAGGAATAGTAAAAATAGTAGAGTGAATAGTTTATTAGAGTTTTGTGATGTATAAGGTAAACATGTAAAATATGGTTATGGCACAAGTTGTAGAAACTATGGATTCTTAGAGTTGGACCAAAATTTAGAAGTTCCTTTTTTCAATGTGTATATTTGTATATTGTTGTAGAACAACGGCCTACTAGCAACCAACATACAAGGTATAAGAGCTATGAAAGTGAAGAGATATATACCCGCACATGCGCACGGGCCCACATCTCCACTCAGTACAACACGTGGCACTGACGTGGGTTTCCAGAACCATGCGCAGGAAACCTCGTACAGGACACCTGTCATCCGACAAGGAAAAGGACATCCAGCCAATCAGAGGCGATTATTCCCTGCTCCATGATCACCTGCAGGTACGAGGTACAGAATAGTACGAGAAAGGACAGTCACGAGACACGTGGACCAATGACAGAAGGACAGCGCATCGAGTGACAACGGCTGGGATCATACAGCCAGCTGTCATTCCTTCTCCAACCAATCACAAGCCACTCCAGAGGCCTATAAATACCCTCATCGGTCAGACGAGAAAGGGGTATTCATCATCCAAGAGAGAATTTCATATAGTTGATAGGGATAGAAAATAGTCGAAGCGGTGTAACAATTATATGTCCAGAGTCTTGTAATGTCCATTGATTATTAATAAGAATCATATCATTACTCGTGCTTTTATACGTAATACATTGTTATATCGGTGTTTCTTCATTGGCGCCATCCGTCTATTGAGCATCTAAGAACAGCAAAATACGAAAACACTTCTATCTTTCTAATATAACAACTATGACTCTCATACCTCCATTACCGGACTTCCCCAGTGGTAACCCAGGCACCGATGCTGCTCAGGCAGGCACTGGCCAGTCTGGGAACAACACAGAAGTCCAACAACACGCAACAAACACAGGTCCGATTGTCACTCCATCCTCAGAAACAAGGCGGACCCCATCCTTTCAATACCTCGCGGAGACGAATCAGGTTTCCCCAGTTGACAACTCCACGCCAATGGTTAGTCCGGAGGTGTGGTATGCTCAACAAAAGGAAGCCCTGAAACGCATCTACATGCAAAAAATGAAAGAGCAACAGCTCAGAGACGCCGCCCGCATACTTTCTTACAGCGAAGGAAGACCCATCAGCGTGTCTGAAGGGTCGTCCGGCGCTGCCAAGAATAATGGCAGAAGTAACCATGACACAGACCCAACATCGAGGGAAGACTCAGATGAGTCTCAAAGCCGATTCACCCGCGACATAAGCCAGCCCTTGAACAACACTGTTGACCGAGGGCACTTTATGACCGGTGATGACGACCTTACGAAACCTTACTACCCCCCATCGTTCATGGAAAAATCGAAATTCACTTCGCGCATTGCGCTGGCCCCGCTGCCCCCAAGGACAAAGATCCCAAGCACCTTGGGTAAATTCGATGGCACTGGGGACCCAGACGATCACTTGAGAACTTTTGAGGTCGCAGGAAAATGCGCGCAGTGGAGCTTATCAGCATGGTGTCACATGTTCGCGCAGACACTCACGGGTGCCGCGCGGGTATGGTTCGACAGCCTGCCAAATGGAAAAATCGACAACATCAAAGAATTGACCGATAAGTTCTCAGATCATTTCAGCCAAAACAAGCGCATAGAGGCGACTCAACTGACATCCTACAAGTGCGACGGCGCGACAACGAGTCAATTGAAGACTATATCACAAGGTTCAAACCGCGAAGCACTCCAAATTGGACCCATTGGTTTTGAGCTCATGAAAGCAGCCTTCACACAAGGAGTGCGATGTGACTCTCTAATCCGCACGTTGGCCGGCTGTACAGGAATGCCCAACACCTGGGATGAGATCATGCGAGGCGCCAAAAACTATGCCAAAACGGAAAAAAGAACTATCCGTCTGGAATCGGGTGCAAGCACCACAATACACAGACGCTCAGGCTCAAGCCGCTCGCAACAAGCACGGCAAGCAAAACACAAGGGGAAGAGGATCTGTCTGGAACAGGCTCCAAGGAGGCGTCCAGGCAGAAACCAAACCCACTGAAGTCCACGAGCACAGAAGTAATACCCCACACGATCACAAATCAGGAAGAAGGAGCCAAAATAACTGGACCCCATTGACAAAAACGTCAACGCAAGTACTGGCAACAGAGAATGTTACTTTCCCAGAGCCTAAAGTGATCAAAAGAAGGGATAACCTTGACCCAGGAAAGTTCTGCGCATATCATCAAGACATAGGTCACGATACGGACGAATGCTATCAGTTACGACAAGCCATCGAGGAGGCCCTAAAATCGGGAAAACTCGGGCATCTACTGAAAAATGTCGAGCGCAAACAGCATGAGGGGCCACCTCCGAAGAAAATAAAAAATGTTAGCATGATGATACACTCTGATAGGCGCAAACAAGCAAAGCGCAAACCAGAACAACTGGAAGAATGGCGAGAACAGCTAGTGCGCTTCCCAGTAGTCAAGGGTGGACCTTCATCCACCCGCGCGCTAATCATCACCGCTGTTTTCGACCACTACAGAACTACCCGCGCATTCATAGATACATGACGCAATTCCGATATCATGTACGAGCAATGCTTTAACCTCTTAGACGAGGAGGACAAGCAGCGCTTGCGCCCAATCAACTCTCCAATCATGGGCTTCTCAAATGAGGTCATAACCCCACTTGGGGAAATCTCTTTTTGCCTGACAATGGGGGACAAGACCCATTCGAGAACAGAAGACGTCACTTTCCTCGTCATCCCAGCAAAATCTAAGTATGACATCATTTTGGGCCGCGACTCCATGGCTGCCTACAACATGTTTCCCTCGCCAGTCCACGGCGCTATCGGTTTCCCCACTCCAACGGGTGTGGCAATCATATGGGCCAACAGAGAATGTGTCATGACATAGGAACCTCACCCCGCAAAAATGTTGAAGGCCAGCCCGCACACAAAGCCAGAGAAATGGATCCTCAATCCTAAGTTCCCAGAGCAAACAATAACACTGGGACCAGCTATCTCCGAAAACATCCGGGACCACCTAAAGCAGCTCCTGAGAAAAAACATGGATGTCTTCGCATGGCAACCATCGGACATGGTAGGGGTCCCGCGTGAACTTGCCCAGCACGAACTTAACACCTACCGCTCGGTCGAACCCATCACGCAAAAGCGCAGAAGTATGGGCGCAGAAAAGGCACAAGCAATGAACGAGCAGGTAGGCGAGCTAGTGAAGGCCGACATCTTGAGGGAAACAAGGTACCAAACTTGGGTCGCAAACCCAGTAATGGTCAAGAAGAGTAACGGAGGATGGAGAATGTATGTGGATTACACAGACCTCAACAAGGCCTACCCAAAAGACTGTTATCCTCTCCCAGAGATCAACCTTAAAATCGACTCCCTCGCGCCATTCAGATTCAAATGCTTCCTAGACGCCTACAAAGGCTACCATCAGATCCAAATGGCGCTAGAGGACGAAGATAAAACAGCTTTCAGGACAGATAAAGACGTTTTCTGCTACACCAAGATGCCATTCGGGCTAAAGAATGCGGGTGCCACATATCAGCGACTGATGGACTGCGCATTTGCAAAGCAAATTGGGAAGAATCTGGAAGTTTATGTGGACGACCTAGTCATCAAAAGCAGGGAGGAAGATCAGATGTTGAAAGACATTGAAGAAACCTTTGAACACTTAAAGGAAATACACATGAAGCTCAACCCTAGCAAGTGCGCGTTCGGAATGGAAGAAGGGAAATTTTTAGGGGTAATCGTCACCAAAGATGGTTTCCGCTCAAACCCAGAAAAAATCCAAGCCATAACAATGTTCACATTACCTTATTATTCTATCAAGATCATCAAAGCTCCGAACATTGGCCCTGCCATAATCAACAAAATTACCTCCATCTTTCTCCTCAACTTCATTATAAAAAATTGAGCTTTTTCATCTGTAAGAAATCAGTGGTATTAGAATCCAAAACTATAAATGCAAACAAATGTATATGCATGCGTGCTAGATAAATGTTGTACAATAAGCTCCTAGCTAGGATTTTATATCTATCTATCTAGGTTCCTTCTCCCCGTGTATTGAACAAATACACATAAATTAATTCAAAAAACCCAACAATCAGACAGACACTTGAACTAATTCACTTACCTAGTTTTCTCTCAATAAATGTAAGCCCATAGGAAGTAACATTGTGTATAACAACAACTGTTTCGGAAATCTCTATGAATCCACACATGAATAAAAAAAAACCCAAAAAAACAAATCAAAAGCATGTACACAGACGAATTTGATTCAATAAAATAGCAGGAATCCATTGCCATCCGAACCAAAACTTCATCAATCTAGTCATAGGAATACCGGATTAATTGAAAAAACATTAGTAAATAGGATAATCATAAAAATCTAAATCGAAATCCTTAAAGAATCGATTAGTCAAAACTCCTGATCGTATGAATACAGTATGAATCGCTTAATTATCAACTCGTTACTATGTAAACATCATTTGATATCTGTGTGAACAATATAAAGATCCTTATCTAGAACCGCACATAAAATAGAAATCAAAAAATCTTAATCAACATGATATTCAAACAGATATTGTAGATGCGTTCAACTTAGGGTTTTGATTTAACACAGGATTTCGATCAAACAGAATACGAAATCGAATATAAGATAAATAGATGAAACCATAATATTTTAAAAGAATTGTTACCTGATTTGGATGGTACGAATCATGGAGATGATTTGCGGTTAGGGTTTACGTTGAAAGAGAGAATAAGATGGATGGATAGTTATACAAGATATTCATAAAACCGAGAAAAAAGAAGTTTTTATATGCGGGTTACCGGGTACCAAAAAGCATTATATGGATCGGGTCGGATAAACCGAGCTCTAGCTAAATGGGTTGGAAAAGGGTGAGGTGGACACCCTAGTTAGGTGACACCTCAACCCTAGATACTCTTTTATTATATTTATAGACTAGCTTAAATCCCAGGAGCGTCCCGGGGTTGAAAAATCTAATATAAAATCTTACCATGATGGATAAGGTCGAATCTTGGATGACCAATCCACTTTATAAGATTGTCTTTTAAGCCAGTGAAATAATTATCAGCAACAATCACCTGAAGATAAGAAGACATATAAGCAGATGTAAATAAAAGATCTGTTACAACACAGTGACGGCGGATCTATACATTCATTCTTCTTGTGTTGCTTTATTTTTATTTTAATAATAATACCAAAAGAGGGAGGGATTACTGAATGAATACAATCTAAACTCAATAAGATTATGGCGAAATCCCATCCAAGTAAAGGCTCGGAAACAGACTCTGCACAAAAACAAATAAACAAAACAATGAATTTCAATGCAGATTCAATACATGTATACGAATTAAAACAACATACAAAGTAATATATGCTAAAAATGAAATATCAACATATTTCAAAAACGGTTAGTCATGTTTACAAAAACTTTGAAACGATTGCCAGCAAGGCATGACTATTGTGTGCTCCATGCGGATAAGAATGTACTTCTTGATAAGAAAAGCGACATAAGCATCAATACTTTATGACATAAAATAGTTGAATTTATAGAGAATACGTAGGTTTATCTAGATCATAAACACATAAACCTATGATCTTGAAGGAAAGGTGGTTCCATTAGGAAGAACAACCCAACCAGCTTCCCTAGCCAAGGCTGCAATCACATCATTAATATCCGCTCTAACCCTAAGATTGTAGTTCCCGTGTCTTCTATGGCCGGCCAAGATCTTTGCAGTAATCGCTCTCCGTTGTCATTCCCGAAGTTTTTTCCTCTTTTTCTTCTGTCGGTCTACACCTTCTTTGACCACATCCTTATGGGGTCAATTGATCTTGAAATTGTTGTTGATGTTCAAACCTATTTTTTCTTCTGTGTGATGTAACAATACCACCATCAGCACCTATCATTGTAGGTGTCAAGTTCTTTTTGTCATCATCTTCATCATTCCCACCTTCTTCTTTCACATCCAACCCCATATCTTCATCATCTTTTTCACTTGTCCCAAACCTTTGCATTTCAGCTTCCATAAACTTGCAGGCTGTGAGGGTAATATCAAGATCTCCAAATGCTTGACACATAAGCATCCCTTTCCCTCCTTAATCAAATAGTTCTATCACATACTACCATTCATCATCAAACTTAATTAACAAAGTCCTAACACATATTACACTTTTATTTTCATTTCATCAGTGATTCAAATAGAATAATCATCAAATAAAACATACCACATGTAACTTTGTAGCCAATTTTGTAGGCTCATCAATGGACTCCTGAATAAGCTTATGCAAGAACTTCGCTGCTTCCATCTCAACATTTTGCGGAGTCGCCGACATATTCACTTAAATAACTAAATAATAACATTTTATCAGTTCCAGTTAGGGGTGAGCATCGGTCCAAACCCGACCCGACCCGACCCAAACCCGACCCGACCCGAACCCGAAACCCACATAAAATGAGAACCGATGTCAGACCCTAATCACAGGTTCGGTCTTCGGTTCGGTGTTACCCGGTTCCAGTCGGTCCATCGGTCCAAACCCTACCCGAATTGAAGGCTCTTGTTCTTGAGTTGTTGCAGACTTATGAGAGATCAGTTTTGAAAGATGGATCGATTGGGGGAACAAATAACATGCCCACAAATTCACAAGTCCAGCTAAAATGAACCTTTTCTTTTTCTAAATATATGTCAGCATAGGTATGTTAATTCAATTTCAATATACCATTGCATAACCAGTGCACTACTGTCATAGTGTCATCGCATACGACAAGCATCATATAATTGCAACAAGCTTTTAAAAGAAACAGAGGTAATAGACGTGTTTCGAGAATAGTAGGTTAGAGTGTAATGCGTCGATATATTCTTCTTTTGTGGAATGTAAGGGGTAATTTTCACTTGCCTGATCTAGAAGCTTCTGAGACAAATTTGAGGATCTTGAAGATGCTACAGCTACATCAATACATAGAAGAGTCTGGCAAGAAACATAAAAATGCAAGTTCTCATATGGCATTTAAAAATGGATCCACTTCGAAGCAAAGGAAAAGAAAATGAAGTAGAAATAACAGAAGAAAGATATCATACTGCGATAAAAGGACCTAATTAATTCGGTTCTTCGGTTTTGTGTTGGCTTCACCCGGTTCTTGGACCGACCCGACCCGAACCCGAATTGAAGGAAAATCCAGGACCGGGTATATAACCGACATGACAGACCCGGTTCGGGTTTGGTGCTTTTTCGGTTCGGTCCTCGGTTATTTTTCGGTCCGGACCAGTTTTGCTCACCCCTAGTTCCAGTACAACAAAATCACCAAATAAATTACTTATACCATATTTACTACACAATTCTTGATAAGTTCTGTATATTGAGAAACACCCACCTTAAGAAACCAAACAGATACATTAAGTTTGGAATTCTTTTTGATGATCAAGATTCTATCGTCATTCCAAAGAACACATGAGTGGCCCTTAAGTGATTCCGATTTTGTTCCTAGAACGGTTAGGGATGGCAACCAAACCCGAACCCGATGGGTAAACTCGAAACCCGACACATTTGGGACGGGTTTAGGGTCGGGTAATCAGGTATGGGTCCGGGTATGGGATTAGTTTTTATTTTTTTGTGGGTTTGGGACGGGTTTGGGATTTGATGATATACCCGTTTACCCGACCCAATTACCCGATAAAGTATACTCGTTTACCCGATTAGATACCCAATATAATTTCTAATATATCTTTTTAAATATGTATGCATAATATATCTAATTGTCCATCTACATTGTCATCTTGTGCTAACATTACCAAAAAGTTAATGTATATTATTTGTTATCTATGTCTTTGATTGTGTTTATATGATTTAAGTATTTTATATTAATACATTGTAATCATTTACATATATATTTAATAATGGTAAATGTAATTGGTTAATAGTTACCTAATAGATGCCAGTCGGGTTTTTGGTCGGATATACTCAATGAGTAAGCTTTAAAAATTAATGGGTTTACCCGTAACCCGCGGGTATACCCGACACCCGATCGGTAATTACCCGACACAAACCCGACGGGTTTTGGGCCGGGTTTGGGACAAGCATACCTAATCGGGTATGGGGTTGCGATTACATAAACCCGTCCCAAACCCGACCCATTGCCATCCCTAAGAACGGTCGGTATCATATTGTAAGCGTAAAAAACACGATCTTTATTTCATTAAGTCATCAATAACTCAAAACTAAAATGAAGCAAAATCAAAACTAAAAAGGTAAAATAAATCAAAACTCACCATTCACCAGTCAACTTGTTGAATGAACATAAACAATATCCTTTTGTTTTTTGAAAAAAATAATATTAAAGTTCAATTACAAACGCTATTAATATAAAGATAATACATGAACTCGCTTAGGCCAAATCTAATAAGCCAAACACAACAAACAACCAAAAAGCAAACAAATTTATCTTCAAACCAAAAAACCCAAATCCCAAACGCAAAAAATAACTTAACACACATGTCCGATTACGTGGGTTGCTAATGTGACAAGTGCAAAATGAAGGGACATAACAAGAGGACCTATTGAAGGGTAGCTTGATCACAATGTGTTGGAACATGAGTGGATGAAACAGGGGTGGCTGGATCAGGGGTGGCTGGAACAAATGCAGGTCAAAGTTTTGGTGTGATAGGCTCATATGGTTGTTTTTGTTATGTTTTTTTTTTTGGGTCAGTTGGCATGTAAAGTGTTACTAGTGTCAAACTGTTTTTGTTATGTCAGGTCTTTTGGGTATGTAATTTGTTTGAAAACTGGATCATTGGCATGTTCTCATCTCTTTTGGTTTGTAGTTTGTTTGTTAAGACATTTGCTGGTTTAATGTTATGGTATTTTGGTTATGGTATTGTGTTTGCTAATACTGTTTGGTTTATAAAAATTAGTTAGGTTGTTAAAGTTTTATGCAGGATCATTGTGCAGCTTCATTTGGTTTAATGTTATGGTATGTCAGGTTTGTTAAAGTTATTGTCAGATGTTATGATATGTTTGCTTTGTTACAATTTTGTGCAGGATCGTTGTGCAGCTTTGTTTAATTTAATGTTATGGCATGTCAGGTTTTTTAAAGTTCTTGTCAGAATTTATGGTATGTTAGCTTTGTTACAGTTTTGTGCAGGATCATTGGCATGTTAGAACCATAGTACATCAACAACTAACATCTAAAGAGAGACAATACTTAATAGGCTTCATTGCATTAGCATCATCTTAGTACATCATCCTAGAACCATTGTAGATCAACAAACAACATCAAAAGACATGGATTACATATCCAAAACCGACATCACTTACAAACATAGTACAACATAAAATACATCTAAGAAAACGCTAGAACTACTTTCAGCATCTTGTTATGTTCAGCCTTTTTTCCTAAATTCGCCAGCTTCTGCTTTCCTCACAGGTCACAGCCATTCTTCTTGCGTTGTCTTCATGATGACGTACTGTGTCTAACAAAGCAGGGATCAACACAGTAGGGCTTTGACACATGGGGGGCTCAGCCCAAGCAACGAACCTACACCCTTGTACCAATTTAGAGCAACAATAGAACCGACGTACTGGGTTTAGAGTTGTCAATGACGTACGAATGACTGTTGGTGAACCACACAAGCACTGAACCATGATGAAGGCACGATATTGATGCTGGATTGATGGTGTTGCAACATGGATTCGGACGATTGGTTTTTAGGGTTTAAAACCCTTTAAAAGGGGGAAGATGACGATTACAACATATATCTAATTAAAATAATCATAGACGAAATGTCCAAATTAACTCTCATTTAACTATGCAAAATGACAAAAATGCCCATCACTTAACGTTAGTTTCTAACTCAGTTAATGAATTGGACGGAAATAGCACAAAAATCCAAACGTCAGGTGTCCAGTTGCAAAAAAAAAACATTTTTGGATTGGATCAGCAAACCTAACCAAACATCAGGGACGGAAATGGATGTTTACTCTTTTTTGTCTGTTGGATGCTAAATAACCAAAAAAAAAAGAAGAAGAAAAATCTTCAACTTTTATGTCAATGGCAAACTATCCACTTGCTAATTTTTTTAGTATGGTAAAATAACAAAATTATACATGTTGACAAAAAAAAACTAATAAAACAAACAAAAATTTATCCTTTGTAAAAGTAAAAACAGATATCTAAAAACCAATCACGAGAGGACAATAACCAGTGGCAGTTAAGGCAGAAAAACAAGCCGGTAAAACAACCCTTAAAAGTGTACACTAATTTTAGCCTTAAAAAGCGGCGGCTAAATTTCAGTCTCAATCGACATTTTCTTAAGAACAATACATGGAAACCAATGTAAAGCGTTAGGTAAATATGGCTGATTATTTGCAGCTCACGGGTGTCAAGAAAGATATTGTTTATGGTATCCTCATTATGTCTTGTTGGAGGATTTGGAAGGCTAGAAATGAAAAGACGTTTTCAAGTATTGACACGGACGTGGTGAAGCTAGTGGCGGATGTTAAAGCGTTGGGTTATCTTTGATACAAAAGTAGATATAAGAAGGGCACGGTAGATTGGAAAACTTGGTGTCATTTTAATCTTGATGTAAAGTAACCTGTTTTGTGGCGTATCTCTATCTTGGAGATGTCGCCGGTTCTTATGAAATTTGCCTTCCAAAAAAAAAAAAAGGTAAATTTAAGTCGTATTAGCCGATACTTTTGCTTCTTTTAGTAAGAACCAAAATCAATTTTCAATTTGTCTTTTAACATATTCGTTTCGATGGTTATCCTTTTTAATGAACATTGGTCCTCTAACATTCTTTTATCGTATTAGATATAAGGAATAAATAGGGAAAACGACTAAAATATCTCTTTATTAGAATTTGTTATAATATAGAAAAAATTTGATAAAAACTCTTCGTAGTTTGAGGATGACTTTTCATCAATCCATATAACTTTGTAAGTGTATAAAATAAGAAAAACAGAAAAAAAAATTATGAATAAGATAAAGATATAGATGAAGAATTGAATGTGGAAGTTTTTAAAAATAAACAAACTTTAGAGAAACATTTGTTTTTTTCATTTTTTAGTTACATTCAAAAGAATGCCCTAAAAACATAAAATAAACAAAAACAAACAATTCTTTAAGGTAGGACGAGGTACTCTTTGGTTTAGGGATGAGATCGGTACCTATCCGTACCGAAAATACCCGTATCGAATTTGAACAAACGTGGGTACAGAGTACCGTACCGAATATATAGGTATGGTACGGGTACGGGTACGAGTACCAGTACCGGTATTTTGGTGCGGTACCCGTTTTGATACCATTTTGTTATTTTTTCTTTTTTGAGCACTCGTACGAGTACCAAGTAAGTAAACAAGTACGAGTATCAATACTATACGGGTACCAAATTGAAAAATTTGGTACGTGTACCAATATGGTACATGTACCAAATAGGTAAAATTAATACGAATACTATAAATACCATAATACGAAGTAAAACATCTATACTATCTTATAATACATTTCACAAGGACCTCTTAAAATTTAAGTTTTACAAGTATAATTGCTTAGAGTACAACACATAATGCACATATTAACTACTTTTTGAGGGCAAATATGTCTTTTATACAATACTTACACATTTGCCCCTCTACTTTACTCAACTTTTGTTTATTTAAATAATAATTACACTTTTTACCATTATTATAACCAACTACCCCTCACGATTTTTAAACGTCCATAATTATTTCATACGTTAATATTTTCTTAATATTATTACACTGTATAAACGAGCATTTTTTTCTCTTTAATTTGAGTATAGTATTACTATAGTTTTTTTAATTTAAAGAATGATATGTTAAGGTTAAATAATAATCGAAACGAAAATAAACCGAAAGCATCTATATCTATACTATCTTATGATACATTTCCCAAGAACCTCATATAATTTAAATTTTACAAGTATAATTGGTTAGACTACAACACACAATTGAGTCTCTTATAGCACACACCAAGACAAATATTTGGGTCAATTGATTATTGTTTAACCTAACCAATCCAAATGTTGTTACCCGCCGCAACGCGCGGCATCCCACTAGTATAATCAAATTCAATAGTATATAGAATTCAGTACCCGTACTATTTTACCCGTACCGATACTGAAAGTACCGAATACCGAAATCAGTAAAAGTGGGTACCGATACCTATACCGAGTACTCAAAATCGGTACGAGTACGGATACAGTATGAGTACGAATATAGATACTCGGAAAAAAATGTTCATCCCTACTTTGGCTTGGGCATGGGGCTTGTGCCCCTTCCCCTAATTAAATTTGTTTAGCTTTATTTGGCGCCAATAGTAGTAAATATTAAATAAGGAGACGTGGGCAATTGGTTGCCAAACTGCAAACGAGTGGTAAAGGATTAATAGCGTGGTTGTTTCTCATTGGCCTTTGGTCTCGGCTAAGCTCTAGCCATCTAACCATACCATCAACCCTTAATGATTAGGGGTGTACAAAAAGCCCACGGCTCGAGGCTCGCTCGAAAAAAACTCGCTCGAACTGGCGTTTTGTTTTCGAGCCGAGCCGAGCTGGCTTGTTTTGTAATCGAGCCGAGCTCGAGCCAGGGGTGTTTAGCTCGTGGCTCGGCTCGATGGCTTGACATATGGCTCGACTCAAGCCTGTGTATGTGTAATAAATGTATAGATGAAAGTAATATATTTTGGCTCCAAACCCAATTCTAAAATTCAAATTTTGAAAACTCCACTCATACTACATATCTACCTCACCTCTTCATAATCTAATAAACTGTAACTTAGAAAAATAAAAAAATGTACATGTATATGTGTAATTTTATTTCATTTTTTTGTTTTTTATTTTATAAATCTTTGTGAAAAAAAATTTAAAAAAAATAAAAAAAAAACGAGCTGGCTCGAGCCAGCTCGAGCTCGGCTCGAACATTTACAAGCCGAGCTCGAGTTCGACTTTTCAGCTCGACCAGAAAAACGAGCCGAGCCCGAGCTGGCTCGTTTAATTTCGAGCTCGAGCTCAGCCTCGGCTCGACTCGGCTCGTGTACAGCCCTATTAATGATTCACGAATCAAGTTTTGTGGCCCTATTAAGACTTATATTAAAACTAATTAATAATTTGATAACTAATTTATATATCTATATCTATACTACATTATAAAAGGGGAGGCATGGACAAATATGTCCATATTGTCAAAGTTAAGATGATATCTCAAGAGTCTCAAGTGTAATCCTCAAATTTTTACACCATTTTTTCCATTTATACCCTTGTATACCATCTTTGGAACCGTATGCAAAAGGCTTAAGAAGCAAACATTAAGGGTGAAAGGTTTGTGAAAAATCACAAGAGATTGATGCATCATTCATCACCATGTATAGGGTTACAATAGATGATACATACAATAAATTCATAATCATAACAAACCATATATGTATAAGTTGGATTTTAAAAGATTTTGATCTATTGTGTCTACATTTAAGTAGCACGTGATCACTTGTCCATCTTCTGTACACATTTTTCATATTGAAACGCTATGGCGGTTATGTAGAAATCAAAAGGCATCTAGTATAAGCTGTTGACGCTTAAACCGTGTTAAAATATAACATTCTATTGTTATAAGACAAAATTACACATCTTGTCCTTTAATTATCACCCAAATTTCATCCTATGTCCCTTGTCTTTAATTTGCATTGGTTATGTCCTTTATTTACGTAATTTGCACTGATCTTGTCCTTTAGACTAACCCCTGTTAAATTTTAACGTTAAAATCAGGCACATGCCCCTCACGTGAGGGTATAAATGTCTTTTTACCCCTCTTACTCATTTAACTCACACCTGACTTTATAAAACACAAGAAAATGATAAAACCCCCAAAATCAACACAAGAAGACCTCGATTAGGGTTTCAAGTGAGATCGATCGATTAGGGTTTCAAAATGGTGTATTGTAGATGTGGGAGAATGGCTATCATTCGTACGTCTTGGACCCCAAAGAATCCAGGTAGAAGGTTTTATGGGTGTCCTTCGAGTTGTGGGTTTATTGCTTGGTGTGAAGACGATTTTTACCCTCGATCAAAGGTCCCTCAGAAAGATTTGTTGTTGAAGCTACGTGAAAGTCAACAAGAAGCACAGAACCTGAGAAGGAAGCTTATCATTACCTGGATCTTGTTCTTTGTGGTGGGAGTTGTTTTTTTTTTTTTGTTCTTTCTAGTATGTATTAGGGTCCTTCTTTAATGTATTAGGGTATGTTAAGTTGTTGAATTCTGGAAATGTAATGAATGTAATGCAGTGTTTAAGGATGTAGTGTTTAAGGATGTAATGAATGTTATGTTATTGGTATCCAAAATGTGTCAAAATTTTATGGTTTTGTTGTGCAAATGTTGTATCCAAATGGGTCAAAAAAACACAGTAACACAAGGCTGTGTCCAAATGGGTCAAAAACCTGTATCCAAATGGGTCAAAACCAGTCATGTATGCACTGTTTAAACAGGATCCAAATGGGTCAAAACCACTAAAACCAGACTAAAACATGGCTGTAAACAAATAGGTTAAAAACCAGACTAATAAAGGTTGTATCCAATTGTGTAAATGGGTCAACATTAAGCATTAACATTCAACATTAACCATCAACATTGAAATGCAGCCAACCATACTTAAACACATATCATTAGTTAATCAAAAGACAAAGGTTCATCATCCTGGTTTTTAAACCATACATACCATTAGTTAAATAAACAAAAGACAAATAGAAGACAAATGTTTTAAGACAACAGACCCTTAAACCAGACAACATACACTTAAACCAGACAACCTACATAACCTAAGACTGTCCCTTGCAGGTCCTAGAGTTATGCCCAACTTGGCCACACTTCAGACAACTTTTTGTAGTACCCTTCCTTGAAAGCTTTCCCTTTTTTTGTGGCCTCTTCCAACTCAATTGGTGACTTTTTCCTGACCTTCTTGGGCCTACCAATAGGCTTGTGATGGTAAGGTGCTGTGAGAGTAGTGGGGATGTTATCCTTAGGCCACATTGTCCTGCCATTGATTGGGTAAACCTTGAACTTATACACCTCCTTCCACCTGTATTAACATTTGATAACATTTAGAATATAAAACACTAAGCAAAACACAAAGCAAAACACTTACCTATGCACTGTGTAAACAGGATTGACATATATCTCTGGCAGTTCTGATCCTTTGCCACCATACATACTCTTATTCCATATTGCAGCCACAATATGCTTGCATGGCAGCCCTGTGATGTCATACTTCCTGCATGTACAATCTCTTGTTTTCAAATTCACCACCACACCAAAACCTGCCGGCCCTCTAACTTGATAATGGTCTTCTCCATTCCACAACACTGTGCATCTACCTGCTTGCTTCTTGATCTCTTCAAACTTATTGTGAGCATTTGGTGTTAACAGTCCATCATAACTGTCCATGACTCTTAGCACACTCACAACCCTTCTCATGAGATACTCCCTGATATATTCCAACAGTGTGATAATAGGCTTGTCCCTTGCCTCCAGTATCTTTGAATTAAAAACTTCACACATGTTGTTTAACAAAACATCTGAGATTGCCCTACCTAGTTATCATTTAAAAATAATGAATCAGTTAAGAATTAACTAAAACCAAAATTACAATACTATGAATAAACATTACCTGAAAAATGTGATTTTGACCAATGCTTGGGTGGGATTTCAGACAACCACAGTTGTGCTTCAGCATTGAACTCTTTCAGCTCTTTCATATTCTGTTCAAAGTACTCAACAGTTGATGATGTAGCCAATTTCCAAAGGTGATCTTTGTATGCCTTACCCTTGAACCTCAACTTCATATTCTCATAAATATGCCTTAGGCAGAACCTGTGTTCAGCAAATGGGAACACCTTCTCCAGTGCTGGGATAATGCCCTATATTATAGCAATCAACAAATGTATTAACAATCATACTTGATATAAATATAAATATTAGTTAAACACCAATGAAATATAAATATTAGTTACCTTTTGTCTGTCACTAATGAAGGTAAAGTAGGAATCAGGTTGCAAGTCTATATCATCACCAAGACATTGAAGAAACCATGTCCAAGAACTTAAACTTTCAGCCTCAACTATTGCATAGGCCAGGGGGTAGATCCCATTGTTTGGGTCAACACCCACAGCATTAAGAACCTGACCAGGGTATGGACCCTTTATAAATGCCCCATCAAGACCTAGCAATGGCCTACCAATTGCCTTAAATCCCTGCTTCAGTGGCCCCAAGCAAACATAAATCCTTTTGAACTTTCTGGTATCAAATGCTGGATCTGTGCATGGTTCTACCTCAATATGTATTGTAGTTCCTGGATTAGTTTTTCATAACTTCAGCACAATACTCCCTTAAAACAGTGTATTGTGCCTGATAATCACCATGTAACTGTGCAAGTGCCTTTGCTTTAGCCCTAAAAGCTTTCATTCTGGAAATCCCAATCTCATATTTTTTCTGGAACTGATCTTGAACTGCCTTGACAGGAATGTTTGGGTTTTCCTCAATCTGCCCCATCAGTTGTTTACTCAGGTATGTGGCAGTGCAATGATACACAGATCTGGTTTGAATACACTTATGCTGTGTGTGCAAAGTTGTTACAACCCAACTCTCTGCCTTAGGAAGCTTGCTTACTAACAAAGCCCAAGGGCACTCCACCTTTTGAGGGTCTACTTTATTCCCTCTCCCACCCACACATATTTTATCAACTTTACTTCCTTCACCTACCACAGAATCTTTACTGTTTTTACCAACCTTTGATGATTTCACATTAGGTCCTTTCTTTATTTTTGACCTAGTTTGCACACCAAGTCCCTTACCTTTAGGTAAGTGGCCCCTGCAAACAGCCCTAACTCTTACTAAATCATCTTTGATAATCCTAAGTTCCCTTCTAGTTTCAACAGCATCTTGTTTGATTAGCTCCTTCACTTCCATCTTGTTTCCAAACACCTGCCCTAAGTGGAAGTTGCCTTTCTTTTCATTTTCATTCCTTAAATACTTTAGCATATGCTTCCTACCACTTGACTCATCCAAATCAGACTCACTACCACTATCTAAAGTATCATTAACCAAAACATCATCAACCATGTTTTCCAAATGGTCATTGTTATTGTCCTCCACCCCTACATCAATGTTAAGCCTAAAATCTCTCATGTCTACCTCAACATCAGCCTTGCATGTGTCATCATCAAAATAGTCACTGTCATTGTCACTATCATCTTCATTGTTTTCACCCTTGTCAACATTCATTTTTTCACTTTTCTCCTCATAAGTGGTTTTTTCAGTGTTATCAACATCCATATTATCTTTGACAACATCTTCATTGTTAGAGCCAAAGAAAGGATCAAACTCTTCTTCTAGATTATAATCTGCAAATAACTCTTTGACAACATCCTCAATAGGTTTCTTAGGTTCTATGGTTTTCTTAGGATCATTTTTAACCTCAACATTCTGTTCAACAGGTTTCCAACATAACAGTGGCACAGACTTATTGTTGCTATTTGACTCCATAACATCATCATTTACCTCTTCTATCCTAACTCTAGAAGGGGAGCAGCAATAAGAATCCACATTTGTGCCATGTAACTCAATGTAAACCTTCATTTTATGGTTTCTGTTATCGGATACAAATTTCAAGAACCTAATAACATCCAAGTCAGTACCTAATGATCGAAGACCAATGTCTAAATCCCCACTTGGATCAACATAGTGATAAAACCTTACAATTTCACAACTGTAATCCAGCTTCTCAACTATTTGATCCAAAACATGAACAGAGAAGTAATCAACATTTAGCAAATCAACAAGTGAAACCTGACCTTGTTCATACTCTCTGCCTGGAAAATCTGTAAAATAACCCCCATGATGTAGTTCAATTGAGAAGAGATTAGGGTATGTACCTACATTGTTAAGAAATTAACCAAAATTTAGTATCATCCATGCTTAACGATTACACAAAATATAAGTAATTAACTGTTACCGTATATGTCATCAATCTCCTCCTGCTCGATGTCGTCGTCACGAATGAAGAACCTTTCTATTCGTTTGTCAGGGCTTCGATGATCCATGGTTGGTTAGGGTTTAGGTTTAGGAATTGTGTGTGTTCGTATCTTCTGGGTATAGCTATGTTTTATAACAGGGATGAGTGATTTAAAATAGGGGTAAAAAGACGTTTATACCCTCACGTGAGGGGCATGTGCCTGATTTTAACGTTAAAATTTAACAGGGGTTAGTCTAAAGGACAAGATCAGTGCAAATTACGTAAATAAAGGACATAACCAATGCAAATTAAAGACAAGGGACATAGGATGAAATTTGGGTGATAATTAAAGGACAAGATGTGTAATTTTGTCTTGTTATAAGTCCAATTTTATTATTTTTCATATTAAGTTGTTACTTATTGTTTTGCATAAGAGTGTTTGTTTTTGTAGGAATGGACTTAAAATAAGGTGGTTCCGGAGCCCAGTCTGCAGTTGATAATTGCCCAAGGAAAGGTAGAAAAGAAGTCCAGCCCAAGTCAAGAAGAGTCCAGCCCGTTCAGTCTTGGTTTGGTATCCAGTCCTACATGGCGATCCGTGTGCTTAAAGTCAAGGGTCAGGATCATGTCAAAGTGTGTTTCTTTGACATGATCCAATGGTTCTCGTTGCTTCGGGTGTGCTTCTTCCCGAGCCTCTATTTTGCCTATATAAAGACTTGGCTCTTTCCTGTTACCAGTTTTGACGAGTTATCATTCTCTTTACACTTTTATTCCTCACATTGTATTCAAGTATTCTCTCTAGACGATTAGGTTCAGTGTTTGTATGTCATCATCTTCCTTGATGATTTTTGAGTCTGATCGAGTGTCTGTATTGAGAGTTTTGTGAGTGTTCTTTGTATTTTGTAGTAGCTGTTCATCCTTTTATGAACAGTTTGTAGTTTAAGTTGTATTGTTGTTCATCAATAAAGGTTTTGATTGTTTGATCTGAGAAAAGTTAACATGGTATCAGAGCTCAAGGTTGAGCTCTGTTCTTGAGTTGTTGATAATTTTGATAATAACAGTGACAAAACAGTTTTTAATAATTTTGATAATAACAGTGACAAAACAGTTAACAATTTAAACTTCTTTGAATTTTTTAAAAACACAGAACCTACACACTTCTTGAATGTGAATGATCCCGATGATGAGGAAAGGAACAAAGGTAAAACTGACTTAGGAACACATAGTCAGCAATCAGACCAACGGAGTGTTGATCAAGGCGAGGCTGATATACAGCAGCCTTCAACCTCTGACCATGATACTGATATGGCAGACCATGTGACTACTGAGTCTGAAGTAAACAAACAGTCCGAGGTGACATTATTCAAGATAGTGTTAGGATGTCTTCTAGAAATAGTAGTTTTCCTAATAAGTATAGTTATTATGTCATAGAAGGAAAGGTAAAATATGGGTTTGAAAAAGTAGTAAATTTTTTTCAAACTTTCCTTTGAAAATAGATGTTTTTCCACCACACTTGACAAAACAAGAGAACCAAAACATTATTTTGAAGCAATAAAGGATGACAATTGGATTAGGGCAATGAATGATGAGTTAGAGGCCCTATATAGGAATGATACTTGGGAAGTTATTGACCTTCAAAAAGGTAAAAATAAGGTAGGTTGTAAGTATATTTACAAAATTAAGTATAAGTCCACTGGAGAAGTAGATAGATATAAGGCAAGGCTTGTAGCCAAAGGCTATAGTAAAAAAGAGGGAATAGATTATGAAGAAACATTCTCTCCTATTGTTAAACTTGTTACAGTTAGATGTGTAATTAGTTTAGCTGTGCAAAATAATTGGAATATATTCCAACTTGATGTAAACAATGCCTTCTTATATGGAAGTTTGAATGAAGAAGTGTATACATCACTTCCTGAGGGTATTAATGAACCTACTGGAAAGGTGTGTAGGTTGAAAAAAAAATCCCTTTATGGTTTAAAACAAGCTCCACGAATGTGGAATGAAAAGTTAGTAAGTGTTCTAACTGAATTTGGATTTGTACAAAGTAAGTGTGATTACTCTATGTTTGTTAAGAATAGTAATAATGTGTTTGTTGTTTTATTGGTTTATGTGGACGACATAATTATTACTGGAAATTCTTTGAAAGAAATAGAACTTGTTAAAAAGTGTTTTAAAACTAAGTTTTTGATAAAAGACTTGGGTGAATTAAAATATTTTTTGGGTATTGAAGTGTTGAAAACTGATGATGGTCTTTGTTTAACTCAAAGAAAGTATTGTACTGAACTTCTTGCTGAGTATGGAATGTTAGGTGCTAAACCTGTAACTAATACTATTGAACAAAATAGTGTTTTAACTAATATTGTTATGAATAAGGATAAAGCATTGGGTAATATTGTAAGATATCAACAATTGGTTGGAAAGTTGATATACCTGTCTCATACAAGACTCGACATTTCATATGCAGTCCATTATTTGAGTCAGTTTATGCACAAACCTAATGAAGGTCATCTGAAAATAGCTCTAAGACTTTTAAGATACTTAAAGTCTTCACCAGGCAAAGGTCTTTTGTTTCCTAAACATAATACTTTTGATCTGGTAGCTTATTTAGATTCAGATTGGGGCAAGTCTATAGATACTAGAAAGTCTGTCACAGGTTTTTGTATCTTTGTTAGGAACTGTTTAATCTCATGGAAAAGTAAGAAGCAAGCCACAGTGGCCAGGTCATCAGCAGAGGCTGAATACAGGGCCATGTGTGAATTAATATGGGTCAAAAACCTTATGTCAGAACTTATGGTAAGTGTCAGAGTTCCTATTCAGTTAATCTGTGATAGTTCAGCAGCTTTGTCAATAGCTGCAAACCCAGTTTTCTTTAATAAAACAAAGCACTTTGAGTTGGATTTGTTTTTCTTAAGAGATCATATTAACAAGGGTTTGGTTAAAATTGTTAAGGTAACATCTGAAAATCAATTGGCAGATCTTTTTACTAAAGGATTGTTGACACATCAACATCAAAGATTATGTGAAAAAATAAAAATGATAGATGTGTTTAAATAATAAAATTGAGAGGGGGTGTTAAAATATAACATTCTATTGTTATAAGTCTAATTTTTTTAGTTTTCATATTATGTTGTTACTTATTGTGTTGCATAAGAGTATTTGTTTTTGTAGGAATGGACTTAAAATAAGGTGGTTGAGGAGCCCAGTTGCCGAAGTTGATAATTGGCCCAAGGAAAGGTAGAAAAGAAGTCCAGCCCAAGTCAAGAAGAGTCCAGCCCGTTCAGTCTTGGTTCGGTATCCAGTCCTACGTGGCGATCCGTGTGCTTAAAGTCAAGGGTCAGGATCATGTCAAAGTGTGTTTCTTTGACATGATCCAATGGTTCTCGTTGCTTCGGGTGTGCTTCTTCCCGAGCCTTTGTTTTGCCTATATAAAGACTTGGCTCTTTCATGTTACCAGTTTTGACGAGTTATCATTCTCTTTACACTTTTATTCCTCACATTGTATTCAAGTATTCTCTCTAGACGATTAGGGTTCAGTGTTTGTATGTCATCATCTTCCTTGATGATTTCTGAGTCTGATCGAGTGTCTGTATTGAGAGTTTTGTGAGTGTTCTTTGTATTTTGTAGTAGCCATTCTTCCTTTTATGAACAGTTTGTAGTTTGAGTTGTATTATTGTTCATCAATAAAGGTTTTGATTGTTTGATCTGAGAAAAGTTAACAAACCGAAACTCAGTTTTGACATGCATACGTACTCATAAGTAGGCATCTTTTTAATTTCCTAACATGTCATTGCACATTCCTTTATTTTGTAGTTTTAAATTACTCCTACATATATGGACGCACCTTATTAGTAACATGACTTTACATCTCAATTTTTTATTATTTATAATTATGTACAAAAAGAACCAAATATCAAGATTATATTTTTTGAGTTTTCTTTTTTGGTTGTCATACCAAATGATGGTAATGTACATATAGCGTAACTAACCGAATAGATTTGATCGAATGCCCACATATACTATATTTGACAATGAGGTTTTAGGAGCTTTTAGCTTCAATTTAAAAAAAAAAAAATACTCATACTCAATGAAAAACATTGTTTGGTAAAAGGGCTTGAAGCTTTTAGGTTAGGAGAAAAAACTTCATTTTGAAACGCTATTAATACTAGCGTTTAAGAATATTTAGGGGCTTGAAGCTTTTTTTTTTTTTTTGAACGGCCAACAAATTGGAATCACTCACGGAACACTGGAGTATCATCGTGCCACCAGTGTTGCCACGCGATCATATTCCACCACCAAGTCACCAATTCAGGAGGAAACTCATAATTATGAGAAAACCCCCTTTGTGGGATTCGAACCCAGGACCTTATGGCCCCTAAGTCTTATCCCACCACCAAGATACCACTAGGCTATAATGCCTTGGGTAGGGGCTTGAAGCTTTTAATGAGTAAATGACACAAATACTCATTCTATCATAAAAAAACATACATACAAGCTTTAATTAATGCTCATTTTGATCATTTTATATATTTTATTAAAAGCTCCAACTACCCTGCCAAACACCAAATATATTTAAAAAACTATAGTTACTAGCTTCCAGCCACCATCTAGTTTTGCTAAACGCACCCTTATTTTTATTAATTTTTTAAAAAACCCTTCATACTATTTTGTTTATATTTTATACATTTTACTAGATTATATCCCGGAAGCTTTCCGGGATAGATAAATCTAATATGATGTGATAAAATATGTGTTATGATTTAACATAGAAATTAATGTACTACTAGTGGGTTTACCCGCGCATTGCAGCGGGATCCACAAATGGGTTGCAATACAACATATGATACATAGGTTTTTTGCCGCAAGTTACGCAAAAAGAATAGAATGTGCACCCTATGTTTTAACAAGTATTCGTAGAAAGAAAAGAAATGTGCATTGCCACTTACAACTAATTGCAATGCACCACAAAAACCATCTACTCATTATTGAACAAATCTTAATAAACCAAAGGTATGTTACTCAATATGAACATAAACATCACTCTTGTGTAAGCTGTCCGGTCATTGTATATCTACATAACCGTGCCATTGAAGACACCTTGTTAAATGATAAAGTTCATTTACATGAAAAAAAGCATGTAGTAATAATATGATATTGTATACACTATCATATGAAGGTCACTGTCCAATTAGAAATTAAAAGTTGTGATTTGTTAGTTTGTAATAGACTTGCCCAACCTGACCTAGCAGCTAAAAAATTGCCCAATGTAGCCAGTGAGCCGAACGATTTGTAAGTTTGTGACACACTAGGATCCAGGTCAACGGTCACAATAAACGACAACTATATGCATTAAGATAACGTAAACCAAACCATGTAATATTCAAAACCATGATCTCAAAAACAACGGAACTAATTCAAGTTTACAAAACCAAAGTAAAGATAAAACATATGTTTAAAGTTTTGACACCCAAAACATGATCCTAGACGCAAGTGCGACTCCGTGCGCCTAATCCGACTGCTGCTACCTTAGCGACCTGAGAAAACATGCTAAAAATGTCAACATATAATGTTGGTGAGTTCACAAGTTTTATAAAAGTGTCTCCGTAAATTTTGAAAGTTCGAACCCGTTACTACTATGTTATGCGAACGTTAGCTAGACATTAAGTGTGTTATTGACAACACTTAATCTGAAAATGCTGTGATAGTTCCCTAATACCGGCGACCTATCATAAGATGTGTATGAGTACCCGGACTAATAACCCGTAGGTTAACTAGTCCCTGATTGTCCATACCATAACAATTGTATGTTTGAAAACATGTTTGGACGTTGACCTGACCATACAAGACAAGACCCTACATCCCATTGGTGACCCGACATTCCCCCGTGTTAGTCAAATACATGTAACCAAGCAATCATATGGAAACATGCACTTAATACGTACAACAGTTCACCAATCTAGCATATAGTTCACATACTGCATATACGAGTCCGAACACGTGTTATCAAGTTTCTAGACATGTCACGGGGTTCCCAATATGTTCCTAGGTGTCAAACCATGTTTCGGGGTCCCAAAATACACTTGGCATCAAAACACACGACTTGGCATCAAAACACACGACTAGGTATCAAACAGGCTACTAGCAATGCTAGTAGCTACCTTGAGGGGTGACTAGGCCTCATTACAGGCGACTAGCAATGCTAGTCGCCCCTTGGACTGGCGACTAGCAATGGTAACAGGCGACTAGCATGCTATTAAGCATGTTGATGCACACTACTAGCAAGCTATCTAACATGCTGATGCACACTACTAGCAAGCTATCTAACATGTTAATACACACTACTAGCAAGCTATCTGACATGTTAATACACACTACTAGCAATCTTGATACATAATTTCACGCATTCACATATCGGCACGCAATACACTGATCGTAAAACATTTATTACCCGATAACTAACACATTTACGTTAATTCACCAATTCCCGGGACTCGAGACTCGTGTGTGTGCATTAAATCCGACAATCCTACAAATCGCCAGTCCTTGTACACCTGGTTATGGACCGACCCCCGATGATCCTTTGGATCATCGTAACGACTCCCGACGATTCCCATAACCATCAAGACGACTTAACCGACCCAGTTAAGTATAATGTATGCATGACTTGCTAAGGCAGACTTACTAGTTTGACAAAAGTTACTAACATGAGTTTGCCGAGTGTCACACATTCCGTCCACTTTGTCGCTGGGTAGACGAATATATGAAAAGGGTTTGTAATATAAGTATTATTATGGAAAAGTTTTAAAACTCATACAAGTTTAGCTGAGATAAGATTATTCATTGTGGCAACATAAATTATTATCTTTCATCGCCATTATATGAAATTTGTTCAAAAATATTGTTATCCCGTGTGTCTATTTAGTTTCGGTAAGTTCCATTTTCATATAAAAGTTGGTTATCTTCTAGGGGCATCTAGGGAAGAAAAATGGTAAAATTTAGGAAATTGTAAAGAAGCCCTTAGTACCATCTTAAGTTTGGACATATTTGCCAATGCCTCCTCATTTATAATGTAGTATAGATAATATGAAAAAAACAACTTTAATTATGTGAATAAGAATGAGAATGTATATTAAAAAGATGTGTGTTTAGATGAGTTGTAGAGCTAGAAACAACCATTGCAGGGCGTGATTGAGGCAGTGGTTTTGAAGGTGTGGCGTTCTTTTTGGAAAGGAGTGGCTTTCATCTATTTTGTTCCTTATGAAACCAGAATTCCTAGTTTGAACATGGTAAGTGACTTGCCTAAACATGATTAATGAATTACCTGAACACATTGTGTTTTTTTTCCTGTATGAACAAAAACCGACAAAAAATCATTTTTTTCCGTTTTTTGTATGGTACTATAGTACTCACTGGGAAGATAATAAAACATTCGTTAATTTTGTGTAATTAAAATATTTGTTAATTTGGTATAATTTAAAAAAAAAAAATCTCGTATATAAAAGTTATTAACGTTTTAAAATTGTGAGAAAACATGAGAGAGAAATAGACTTTTAGATGAAAATAAGGATGATGCAATACACTACACTTAAGGGGAAGAATAACCTCTTTAAGTATCACGTAGGAGTTCGAGTTCTGCTGGCACCAAAATACTGTTGGTGGATCGGGTTTTATCGCAGTGGACCTTCGGGCGATGGGTTTTCCCCAGAAACTAGTGTGAAATTATTGGTGGACCCAGGTTACTCTCGAAGTACTCATTTGTCTAGTGAGTACTTCGTAAGTGATCAGGATTGATTTGTTGGCCGTTAAAAAAGAAAAAGTAATAATGGAATAGAATATAGTTATAGATTATCCAAAAAGGAAGACAACAAAATATCCTGAAACAAGCGGCTCAGAAGTAGCCAGTCGCTATTGGACCAGCTCGGCTAGTGCTCTTCTCTACCGTCTTCTTCTGCGTTAACCCACCGTCAAATACATACACATACACACACACATGTATGTATGTATATATGTAAGTAATATGTAAGTATGTATATGCACCATCATGATGACCTCCTTTGCCATTAACATCACACATCTCTCTAATGTCTATCTTCTTCGTACAACTTCCCACTGTAAACGAATAATAATAATAATATCATCTTGTGGCTCTCATTTTTCTCCTTCCTTTTTATAGATCACATATTTCTCCACCTCTTAATTCATCACTCATTACTTTCCTCAATTCCAATTCTCTCTATATATCTATCTATCTTCCTAACCGTCATTTTCACAGGTATCTTCTGTTCCGATCTTCAATTTCTTAACCTAACACTATAATCGTATGCTCATTCCTTAATTATATATAAATATTATTATTATTATGTTATTTCTATAGATCGGATAGCTTTATTGTTACTGATTTTTAGCGTAATTTTAGTATTTTACATTATATATGTTTTTAAAACCGTGAAAACCAAAGTGCTATTGCCTATTATTATTATTATATTATTATTATTATTTTAGAATATAATAATAGTAATGTGAAAATAGTACTGAGTTATTTATAAATAGAGTTTTATAGAAAACATGGTTTGTACCGAAACCATAGTTGTTAATAGCGACCATAGCGCACGCTATAGCGAATAGCGTAGTGTAGCGCTCATGTGTCGCTATATGCTTGATAGCAACAAATAGCGGGAAATAGCGAGATTTTTGTTTTTTTTTCATATATTTTTTATTTATTTTATTATTTTTTTGGGTAAAATATACATATAAAATATCTCTAAAATTTTCTTCTAGTGTAATCGCTAAACATGAAATGGCGCCTGCTATTTCATCGCTATCGTCTGCTATTCGCTCTTGACAACTATGACTGAAACTATCCTCTATCTGTTAGGGACTTGATGGATTGAGTAATTTAGAACTAATGGATTGTAGAGAGTTTTTGAATGCAATTGAAGCTGATTTGTGGTTATGTTTGCTGGTTTTTAGTTTGCCGTTTTACTGTTTTAGGGTTTTGATGTAAACTTTTCTGAATTGTGCTGATTGAGAGTAACATTGTTGAGAAGTTTATGCTTGTAGTCATGCTTGAAGTTGACGTTAGTGATAGCGAGCGGTTAGTTGTATTATTATTCCTGAAAGTGGAGCAAAATCACTTGGTGTTGATGATGGGAACACTGTCCAATCTGTATGGTTGACGCATCGGATTCAGCGTGATGTTACAAAACATTTGTAGGAAATTGATGTGCCGAATAATTTAGAACTAATAGATTATAGAGATAGTTTCTGAAGGCAAAAATTGTTGCAGTTGTAGTTATGTTTGCTAGCTTTCAGTTTATGGTTTTAGGATCTTTATTTTAACTTTTTTTTGTTCTTTTGAATGATTATATATTAGACAGATACAGTTTGAATTGTGCTGCTTGAGAGTAACATTGCTGAGAGGTTTATACTTGTAGTCAGGCTTGAAGTTCACGTTAGTGATAGCGAGCGACTAGTTTTAGTTATCATGCCTGAAAGTGGAGCAAAATCACATGTTGTTGATAATGGAAAGACTGTCCAATCTGCATGGTTGACACATTGGACAGGAGCAAGACCTGAAACGAGTAAGCATGATCATTTAACTCAGATTAGTAGAAGTGAAAGTAATGATTTACATGATCATGATTTCAAGAACCACACGAGTGGAGTTGAAATGGCATCCGATAATTTTGGATATTCCAAAGGGATTAAGGATGTGGATTTGACGATGAGTTTAGTGAAACCAAGTAGTCAATCCTTTGCGTTTTTCAAACGTGGTCAGGAAAGTGGGAAATTGAAGGAAGGAGTGCCGGAGTTAGGACCTCAAGTTCCGGATGAAAAGTTGACCCTTGATTTTAATCTAGAATCTTCATCAAGAGAATGCCATCCTCAACCTACAGAGCAGGTGAAATATCACATGTTTTTTGGTGAAAGCAGTTATCAGCCTGACAACCACACATCTCATGAACCCGAAAACTTCCGTCACATGTCGGCTGCTTTTGCATCCAAACCAAAAACTGAAAAGTCAGAAATGCCCTCGTTTTTAAGACACAATAACGCAGCCGTTTTGAAAACTGACCCTTCCACAAGCACCCACCATTCACAATCACTTATTGAAGAACAATACAAAAGAATGCAAAAACATATTGGAATGGGATTTTTTCCACGTCAAACCGGTTCCCCTCAACATAACAATCCGCAAACATTGCATCATGGACAGTATTCACTTCAAAATGTTCCCCATTTTGTTCAAGATGTGGAGATGACTGGGATGCCGGGCGGTCTTCACTGTTTTTCTAGAACAACGCACAGTTTATTGATCACAAAACAGACTGATGTTAAAGTGTATCAAGAAAGCCAGTTTTTTAGAGAATCTAGGGCATCCACCCAACTTAAAGGAGAAGTATTCAAGGATCTTAACTTCAGCCATCCACGTTTTGGTCAAAGTCAACAAGGAGTAAAGCTTCAACTTTTGGATTCCTCTGATCATGAATCACAGGAAAATGTTGAAGCTTCAGGAGAAGTTCAGAAAAATGAGTCTTCAGCTGATACCGACACTATGGACATGGAATCTTATAAGGAGAATCATCTTTCTGGTAATATTTTTTGTTGATGCACATTGTTCATAGTTCTTGATGCTGTGCCATTCAGTTTCCAGCAGTAATTAACTTGCATTTATTTTTTGATCTTTTGTTACAGGTGCACATTTGTCGACGCCAAATAAGGTACCCTAACTCTGCCTTAAATCCTCTTTACCTTCGTTTGTATTAATATGTTTGCTTATGATTGAATAAAGTTCCTAAAGTAATATTATGTAATATGTATATTCGAATATAAACATCAAGGAGGTTGTATGAATTAAAAATAAACTTTGGGCGACTTCCAACCTGTTCTGCCCATTCCCTGATTCCCATGCTACCTAAATTAGTTGTTTTGACCCGTTTGAGATAAAAGACAACCCAAATTAGCCCATTCACAAGTATATGATCCAAATTGCTACATGTAGTCATTACCTTACTTCTTGCTTACTTTTCAGGACATTATGGTGGAATCGAATATAGAGAAAGATAAGCACAGAAAGCGTAAGATAGAACTACCCGATATAAACTTAGAGGTTCCTGCTCAACCAGCTGCATCAAGCTCAGCCGAGAAAGCCGAGCCAGGCACTTCAAGAACTCAAAGTTTAGACATGAACACACTCCACATGAATCTTGACCAAACAACCAACTCAAATTCAAACTCAAACTCAAACGAATGCTCGAACAGCAACCCGGGTTCAGATCCAGGAAGCAGATGGATCAAACGCCTCAAATTGACTGAAACACCATCACATGGAAGACTTAGCAGATTCTTCACCACAGTCAGAGTCATGGAAGGTGAACCCGAACCCATGTTGGATAAACATCATGGCAAAAGGCCAGAATCTTTGACAGGTGACTCGTCTTCAGTTGAGACAAAACGTGACAGTAAGGAGATAAAGCTTGCGCATTCTTGGATTCAGAGGTGGAGTCATAAACAAAACCAGAAGAATCTCGAGAGTGCGGGAACTTGCCAGCTGGATGATTCGAAATTGGAAATGGAAGAACTTGAGAAAAAGCAGTTTCCAAGCATTGCTGCAATGGCACTAATGGGTAAGGCCATGACTGGATTTAGACAGTTTAAGTTGCAGAAAAGGGAGTCTTTTGTTGTTTGGAATACCAAGGCTTTAGAATAGTTAATATCTATAAGTGTATTTTGCCAGAAATCAGTAATTAATAACTTGATTTTGGCTTTAATTAGTGTGTGGGTGCTTTTTATCAAGTAACGGTTCTGTTTTCTCGTTATAAAGCTGCTTGTTTTTGTGCTAGTCACTGGATATATTCTTATCCTTTAATAAGTTATAACAAAACATATAATAACAGTTCCATAAATTTACACTCTTGATTTAAAAAAAAAAAAAAACATTCGAGCGTGGTATACGCAAAATTTGACTGCACAAAGCATCACAATGTAGAGCTACGGACGGTCAAGCCACATACGTAATTTGGTTATGTTCATTCGTTCAATTCGGTTTACGCCTCAAGGAGTAACGAGAATGTGTGAATAGCATAATTACTAGTGTGAGGAACTGACGAGAATTAAGAAAATATTAGGGGCTGAAAGTGACGGTTTACAAATATTGTGGAAAAAATAGATATGAGAGGAAAAATTCCGTTGCCGGGACTTGAACCCGGGTCTTTCGGGTGAGAGCCGAATATCCTGACCAACTAGACTACAACGGATTTGTGCTACTTTAATTGAATAAAATTAAATGACGTAAAAGTTCAATTTTTTAAGGCATCAAATATACCGTTGGTGCTGGAAAATGTGAGTTTAATCTACTAGTTTATATACTTATTATTTATAAATATTTAAAACTTTCATCTAGTAGTGAAACATCAAAGATCTGGATTAAATTAGATAATAGGTCATGTCAAATTATAACGCTATTTCTTGTAACAGACATGTATGTGTGACTAGAATTTTTAGATTCATCAATTTCACTTTTTTATAAAAACATAAAATCTTTCAGAAGATTATAATCATGTTTGCATTGAAACATAATCATGTTCAGTTTGACACATCATATTAACAACCATTCTTTACAAAAGAATGTTCGATAATCCGTGTCCCAAAACTTGATCTTTTCAATCTTCTATGCCTTTTACTTCAAAGTATTTGTTAAGTATCATATTTGCAAATTTAAGTGAGATTACACTTTATAGTACACAAGTGAATGCACATACCCTAAGGAAAAGCAATACCAACGTACCATGTGCCATGCTATATTCTCGGCTTATGACATCAAGTTTGGGCGACGACTCACAACCAGACATATGATTCGAAAGTGGGTGTTTCCTACACCACCTACAACACATTTTGGATTATTTTCCACATTCAAACGTCTTTCAAACTCAACACATCAAATGCAACTTGTCGTTCTTCAAATATAACATGTATACAATTTGAAGAACGACAAGTATATAGATTGGTTGATTCAACTAATTCCAACCTTAACCAACCTCTATTATGTATTTAATAGGTTGTTAGGACTCGATTATCTATTTAACATTTCTAGTTTGTTTTTAGTCCCTTTTAATATACGACTCATAAAGGCATTTCACCAAGAAACTATCATTTGAGTTCTTAAACACCACATCTTGTTTCAGACACCATTTATACTTTTATAGGGTATGTTTCCCCCCCTTTTTACAATTTGCTCCCATCTTTGATGAAACTGAATAAATATACAACAATTTCTTGAGTTTGACCTTCATTAATAGTTAATTAACTCGTAAACACTCAAAATGACCTCTTTAACAACATGATATGATGTTACAAAAATATGTTTAAGCTCAAGATCAACATAAATATGATGTTACATGTCTTTCTTCAAAGTCACATGCTACTACACCCTTCTCTATCATCTACCACAAAACTAAAATTCTTCGCCCACAAACGACGTGTGGCCACAGACTGCGAGCCTCTCTCCCCACTCTCTCTCACGTCTGCATCCCTTTTTCCATATCGACATTCGTAATTGTAATTTGTAAAGCTACAAACCATCCATCATGGTTACTCTTAATAAACCATAAACCTTACATCTTTGACACAATACCCATCACAACTTATTATATTTTTGACAAAGGAAAACCCCAAGACAGAAAAGACAAGTTCATTGATTAGGAAACCGTCCACCTTGGAAATTTGGTTATGTCCATACATATTGGAACATATTCATCCAATTTAGGAATTTAACACGGTGTGCACTCTTTTCTATACCTCCATCGGATCCAACAATCTCAAGATCCAATATTCTTAACAAAAGATAATAATAATAATAATAATAATAATAATAATAATAATAATAATAATAATAATAATAATAATAATAATAATAAGTTAAACTACAATTCTTAGATTTTCCAAGATAAAGTAGTTGTATAAAATCACACGCGTTACGCGTTTTACAACCGAGATTTAGATGAGGTGTTGATCAATCAATGAATTATACAATCGAGATTCCATTTTGGTTGTAAACGTTAAAAAAACAAATAAATCTACACATAAGGTAACACATGAAATTTGTAACGAAATTACATAATATTACGTTATTTATATTAATAGTATATAATATAATAATATTAAAACACTGTTCAATAAATTACATAATATTATGTTATTTATATTAATAGTATATAATATAATAATATTAAAAATAATATAGTATAATGTTTGAATAAAATAATATGAATAAAATAATAATATAGTTACTATTAATTAAGTTTAAAAACTAATAGTATAATAATATCTATATCTATATATATAATAAACCAAAGCCATTTTAATGACATGGCACTCAAAGAGACATTCTCCCCCTTGAGTGTGCCATGTGTCATCCCATGTGGCATTGAGATATTTTAAGAAAAAAATAATTTAAAAATAAAATTGAAATTTTCTCTTTTATGTTTCCTCCCATAATATTTAAACGTTAATATCTTTTATATACGAGATGTTTTAAAGAAAAAAATTACACCAAATTAATGAGCGTTTTATTATCTTTCCAACGAGTACCATAGTGCTATATAAAAAACGGAGAAAAAACGACTATTTTTTTTGTGTGGTTTCGTTCATACAAGAAAAAAAAACACAAAGTGTTCAGGTAAATCATTAATCATGTATAGGCAAGTCACTAATTATGTTCAAATCAGTAAATATGAATTCTATTTTCAACATGCGTTAGCATTGGAGTTATACTTTGTTTTAGGTTAGATATTAATATTAGAGTTATACATTGTTTAAGGTTAGGCGTTAACATTGGAGATACATTTTTAATTGTTTTAGGTTATGTGCTACCCGAAGCTTTCCTGCATGTAACTGTAAAATGCATCATTTTATTTCATATGTAAAATTAATATGTCATATTAGATTTCTCAACCCCGGGACATTCCCGGGGTATAATCTAGTATATAATATATCAGTGCATACAACCTATAGGTTAACGAGGCAGATATCCCTTTGTGGTACCAATGACGTCATAAATATATCTGCCTCGTTTGAATACATCTAGCAAAGTTATCAAGTTCAAATCCAACTTTCTCTACCTTTAACCTACATGAGACCACCTCCCAAAACAAGTTACGAACTTACGATCTATCAAATCTCATCGGTTAACAAAGTACTGATGGGTCCTATTTGTGTACCGGTACTAGTTAAAAAAAAACATTTCTCATTATGTGATAAGTAGATTTATTTAACATATATAATACATTACATAGTAAACCTTATTACAAGAATAAGGGATGACATGTTGTGGCCCTATGCATGGTTACAACCACTGACCGTAAGGTCCAACCAACATCACATATGGGCATCCCACTTGATCTTGGTCACATGGAGGATAGACATGTACTCTCTGCATCATCACTTGTACTTTACCCTGCATCCATCCACCACAAAATAAAGATCTTCATACTTCATATGACAACACCATCTTTGATTGTAGCTTTCTCCAATATGATTGTAATCCCAGATCTTATGTAGAATCCTTCATCTGCTCTATCACCTTCTTCAACACCCTGTCAACATTCCAACCCACCATTATTCCGGTTTTCACGAACATTCCAAACCGACAGTTTTAGCGGCTTAATTGACAATGAGATAGTTTTTTGTATTCTAATTTTTATTCTTATATTATCAAAATTGTTAGTTTGCATTAGAACTTTTAAAATGATGTATAAAATAATACATATACACAACTAGATATTCCAAAAATATGAAGAAAAAAAATATGTTAAAAACAGTTGGGTTGGGTTGGTTTGGTTTATACGGCAGGTTCCAAGTTTCAAACTGCCAGCCGGACCGTTAAACCGTCAAAACCAAAGATAAAACTTGGCTTACATCTTTATTCATGATCACCACATCACTTCCAATCTTTGCATTCTTGTCTATAATGCAGTTTCTGCAACAAAAATGGCAAACATGAAAGACCACAAATGGTTTTAAGGTGCTCCAAAAGTATCAAATTTGATATCTTTTTACCTGATTTTAGTGTTACTCCCGATCCCAATTGGAACCTTTCCATTAGCCAGCAAAGACGCGATCTCGGATTCTGTTTGATAATAATCTGCCCCCAACATTAGTGTGTCCTGTCATGGTTTTAAGTCAAGAAATTATTTTGTTTTGTTCAGTTCGTAGATCAGATCCGGAGAGATAGTTATATAGAAATGTAGATATAAAGAAGCCCATAATCACCTTGAGCTCGACCCCTGAGTCTATACGTGAGCGTTCGCCCACTATTGAGTGTTCGATGCTGCATTCTCTCAAGAAACAACCATGTGAAATGATTGCATTCTTTATCTGCAAAAATGCGCCATAAAAATTCAACTTTTTGTAACAATTTGATAAATCAATGCTATGCCATGCTTTGATAACCGGCCCGGCTTGTTGGATCAGGTTACCGGAAACCCGTTAAAAGATTTGACTTTTGGGTTTGACTTTACCTTGCATTTTTCAATCTTGGATGGTGGCAAGAATCTTGGAGAAGTGAAAAACGGGGTCTTCGGGTCATAAAATTGAAACTTGGGTACCTTCAAAGTGAATTAAACGACATCAAACGAAAATCAAAACGTGAAACTGTTTATACTTAACACACATCAAAAGAACACAACATTTAACAAGTGAATCACCTCATCTGTCAGAGCCAAATTCGCATCATAAAAAGACTTGATCGTTCCAATATCCTCCCAGTAATCTCTAAACAAATACGCCTGCCACGGTCATCAACACTACATAAGAAAAAAAAATCATAAAAAAACACAAAAAAATGGATTATATTTCCTTACTTGCACATTATGTTCTGTCACGGCAGCAGGAAGGATTTCAGATCCGAAGTCATTAGATGTTGGGTATCTCCATCTTAGTAGCTTGAACAAAACATCTTTTTTGAACACATAAATACCCATTGACGCAATATACGGTGATTCTTCAGCCTCTTGTTGTGATAAGCCAAGTAAAGTCGTATCAACCCGCTGCAAAAAGCCAAAAACAGAACAAACGGTCAAGAAAACGACTTTAAAATTCTAAGTGTTGCTTGTTTACATGATATATGCTCACCATTGCATGCAAATCTTCGCCTGTCGGTTTTTCAGCAAATTGGACAACTTTACCCTTGTGATCAAACTTTAACAATCCAAAATCAGATGCCCGACTGAAAAATACAAAACGGCGTTTCAGATCGATAAATGAATCAGAAAACAAAACAGATAAAAGAATATAAAGTTTTGGATTCACAGACCTTTCACCAACTGGCACGCAAGAAACCGTGATATCAGCGTCTCTATCGATGTGATTCTGTTTGTACATTTCAAAAATATGGTGAAATTACGCTAAAAATCTAGTGCTTTTCACTTCATGATGCTAAAAAATGAACATGCATACCTGCAGAAGGTTCAGATAATCCATACGGTAAAGATGATCACCCGACAAGATTAGTATATCCTCAATATCCTTGTTCTTGGCATCCTGCATTGACCAAAAAGTCAACATGAAGTAACACTGCATAGGGCACTAATAAATACATAAAATTGAAGTTCTTTTAGGGTGTACTCAATCAATAAAATGAAATAAATGCACACACGAACCTCGAAAACCCATGTAAATTGCCTCACGGCATCTGCAGTTCCTTGGAACCAATTCATTCCCGTTTCGCCAGATGTTTGAGTAGCAGCCAATACCTATAAAAAATCTCTCAGAAAGTACGATAATTTATGTAATAATCCTACTGGCACCAAGTACACAAGACCCAAATCAAATGTTGACACTTCAAATTTATATAATCTCGAACATACCTCCACGAAACCATCCCCGAAGTTCACACCGTTGCCAAAATAAGTACGGGATATGTGACGATTAAGCGAAGCAGAATTGAACTGAGTTAGAACAAAGATCTTGTTTATATTGCTGTTTATACAGTTGCTCATTGGGATGTCTATAAGTCTATAGCATCCTCCTACCGGTACCTGTACAACACAGATCATTAAAATCACAAACATAAAAATTTACACATTTTGAGGTCAACTACAAGCTTCCCACCTCAACCCTCACAAACAGTACAAGCATTTGTAGCAAAAAGAAAAAAGATAAAGACGCTGTCGAAAAACCATGAGCAGCCACTGCACATGGTTTCGTGGGGTCGTTCATAATTCAAGAAAATCATAGCATGATTCTTAGTAAAGATATAAAGAACCGGAATTTTTCCAAGAAAATAATAACAAGAATATTGAAATCAATATAAAGATCAGTTCTTTTTCAAGTATGTGAATCAAGAAAATAACAAGAAGAAGCTTGAAATCGTTATAAAGAACCGGATTTCTTAAAGTATGTGAATCAAGAAAATCATAGCATGAATCTTGAAATCGATATAAAGAGCAACATTTCTTCAAGTATGACACAATAAAAAATATAGTAACAAAAATCTTGAAATCAATATAAACAACAGGATTTCTTCAAGTATGTGAATCAAGAACTCAATAGCAAAAATCTTGAAATTTTTATATCCTTGTATAAACCGATAAAAAAATACTTACAGCCGGTGTAGCCGCTTTGCTTGTAAGAGGGAAGAGTTGAGTTCCTGCACCACCACCGAGTATTATCGCCGCCACATTTTTTGGATCAATCCTTCTTCTCTCAAACTTTGGTGCTGTCAGTGTCTATAATTTGAAGAACACACATATAAATCAAACTTAAATGTCAAATTAAAATCAACAAATCTTGTACATGTTTTCAAATAATCAAAAACTAAAACTTATCATTTTTTTTCTTTCTTCACACACATCATAAAAAAAAAAAACTAATAACTAAATCCTTAAAAGGGTAAAAACTATCTTGATGATTGATCACAATTACCTCTTCTAGTCATCACAATAAATTCAGAATTAAATTAATAATCACAAGTATAAAAAAGATAAATTTTCAATAAACTAATAAAAAAAGTGAAATCTTGTACATGTTTTCCCATGATCAGAAACTAAAACTTATTATTTTCTCCTCACATAAATCATAAAAATAAAATGATTACATTAAAATGGTAAAAAATCTTGATAAATTAACACAATTACCTCTACCAATAATAACAATAAACTCAAAATTAAATTAATAATCACAAATAATAATAATAAAAAAAAGATTAACACTTAAAGAAACTAATAAAAAAAATGGTAAAAAATCTAACCTGAACCAAGGTCTCTTTACCACTATCTGATGTGATAAGAGAGAAAGCAACCCCAGGTTTTGTAATCTTCCTAACCTGCTTCTGAAAGCCCAACCTTTTATGCACATTATTAACCCAAACGGTGCCGTTTAACCCCCCTTTCAAAAACCCTTCATTAATTCTTAAACCTCCATCACCCCCAGGCAAAAGGGTACCTTTATTTATCATTGAACAACAGTAATCCATCTTCAAGTCACAAACTTTCACTAACCCCACAAGATATTATTATGATGATTATTTGATGCTAATGATATTAAAAGCCTAATTACCAAAACAAAAAAAATACTTAGTCTTATAATGTGTTGGTATAATAACAATCTAAGTAACCAAGTAAAGTATAGATCACATAAAGATGTGAATTGTTATTATTATTATTATTCAATGGGGTGTGAATGAAGTTACCAAGAATCTTGAACAGGGGATCAATGTATGTAAGAGTGAGATTATTATTATTATTATTATTATTGCATAAAAATGTTAAGAAGTGAGGAAAAGATTGAAAATTTAGAGTACCCAAATGAGTGATTAGTGATTGTGTAGAAAGAAAGTTGTGAGTGAAGAAGTGAAGGGTGTAGATTTATTGGCTTGTGAGGTCTGTCACGAGAAAGCTGGTGTGGTGTTGCAGGTATGATGTCTGCATGTATTATATATTTGAGTGAATGTTCACCGTTCATTTGAAACTAGAAAAATATCTGTGTGTACTTGAGTACTTTACTAGTTTTTGTGAATTATGTTGTAGATGTAGATGGATGGAGAAAGGTGACACTATAGTAGTGTCGTTTTACACGTTAAACGCTTGTCACGTGTCTAGCATAAGCTGTGATTTACCTTGATCTCGTTGGTTAGTAGGGTATTGACGTGGTCTGCTAAACTAGGGAACGGTTAAGGAAATGTGTGATCTGTGATTTGTAAATTTAACTAAATAACTGAATTAGGAAAAGATCTTTGGAGTTTTGTTATTATATTATGTGTCTCATAACTAAGAACATGTCAAAAGTTATGTATTCTAAATCGGGTCGTTTAGATCAAGTAAATTTAGTATAAAAAAATGTCGGATAATATAGTGTGGCGATTTACACATTTGATCAAGTGGTACATAATATTTAAGTATTTGGGGAAATGCTACATCTATATGAGATTGTATTCATAAGAAATATCGTGTATCTGACATCATCAATAAGTTATTATCTATTGGTTGTAGATGAAAGAAAACTACACGGCAAAAGGGTATGATTGCCCATCGAACACATTCACCCATCCTCCACAATCCACATCATCTCCACCTCACGACCTTTCCCTCCATCACCATCAAGGGGATGGTGTACCCCTTTCATAAATCAAGAGAGAGGGGGGGGGGATGTGTCAGTCGGGAAGATGAGGGAGAAGTCCCCAAGTTCGCCGAAAAATCAAGGAGAGGGGAGGGGTTCCCCATATGAGGTGAGGCCGCATTAGAGTCACCATGGATTGCAGACTCGATACCCCATAGTCTAAGAACTGTACACATTGTTAAACAAATACAAATCCATCAATCAAAAATCTAAAAAATTCAGGTTACAATAAAATTTGCATATATGGTCATATATAATGTAATCGATTACCGTAGCTATTGGTTTCTTTCTAGTGGCCAAGTGTTGGCCAGTGGGGGCTGTGGACTGTGGTTGTGTACTTGTGTCCACATAATTTAGGCTCCACCAAACAATCAAACTGTTTGTATTCTTCCACCGTTTTGGAGGTTTTTCACATGTATTATTGAAATTTTACATTTTTACCATATTATTAACGACATTATATATAGACACATGCTGAATGTGACAAATATACGCTAATCAGAAATAAAAAAAATCAACTGTTGTTTTCGGTTGCCAAACAAAACAAGACCGGACCAAAAACAAAATATTGAACAATGCTGAGTAAATCACGACTCAACTCATGCCTAAGAAGGCAATGTTTATAATTGATTTACTCGGTTTTAAATCTTATGTTACAAACAAGAAAAATACAAAAAAAAAAAGAAAAAATAAATAAATAGTAATAATAATAATAATAATAATAATAATAATAATAATAATAATAATAATAATAATAATAATAAGGTTTTCGTTCATGTTATGAAACTCATGTATCATAATGTTTGGGAATACTATTAGAGCACCATAATATGCTCATGTATCATAATGTTTCGGGGGGTCGGAAGTCACCGGTTACGGGGGGTCGAAACCGTATATACCAAAAAAATGCTATATGGATATCATATAATCGGAACTTCTAAGCGAAAATTTCGAAAGGGGGGGGGGTGGTCAGACGCCCCTCCCCGCCCCTATACGCCCTTGCGTCCGACCCTATTGTCCAAAAGAGAAGTCCGGAATTCCTGACATAACTCAAGACGTGATGTGAGCCCTTGCAAGTGTTATCTTAAAACACACCAAAAAAAAAATCCAAATTTTAAAAACCAACGAGTTGAAGTATTCTTAATATATACATACATACACACACACATATATATATATATATATATATATTACCAACATTTCTCAAACCCTACGTATAGATGTTATGGATATGGGTGGGATTATATCATGTATGATTCATTAACCATTTAACTCAACCATTTTTCTATCTACACCCTATTATTTTCATCTCAAAAAACTTCATCTCATCTATGTTATCTATAAAAAATGGATGATAGCACATGTTTTCAAGATTTTCTAAAAGATTGCACAAACACATACCCGAGGCAAACCTACCCGATCATTACCCAACAAAATGAAAACTTTCATTCTCAACAATATATTCAACCCGGGTTTATATACCATGTACCTCAAAACATGAGTCCCAACTATGGTTATCCACCAGGAGGTTATGCACAATTTCACGGGCACAAATCGATCAAAAATTCAACGAGGCGGTTTTACGCAGTTTTGTGGGGGCTCAATGCTTCTATTTATCAAGTCCACCACCCGCTGACATTCAATCTTCAAGGACGTCGATCTGTCCTGATGGCTACTGCTTCATCATCAACAAAGTACAAGATGAAGAAATTCTAACACGTGCCTATATATTCACAAATCGCGCGACTCGATCATTGTAAACAACCAAAAAGGCCCAAGATTTATGGGGTTGTGCCTTTGCATATTTTTGGTAAGGAAGTTGGTGATACACCTCGAACCTTTGAAAATTTAAAGTCGCACTGGCACATGATGATAATTACGGTTAACTATGTAAGGCCCTGAAACCGGACATCATACCATCGGGTCACATCACAATGTACTATTTAAAAATAAGTAATTCTCATAAAAATACGAAACAGTAACTTAAGTACAAAATACAAATTGTTTGAAAAAATCATTAAGTTAATATAATACAAAATGAACGAATGCCTTCCAAGCTATCATGAATAATCCCATCTGCTAACCAAGATGCATTGCCAACTCAAATCACACATAAAAAACAATCTAACGTACATGCAAAAGCTAATTACACTGAATGAATTCTAATAGTTTAGGTTAAAGCATTTAAATCACATCAAAACACTTTATTAGTAAAACAAAACTACATCAATGTTAAAATCATCATTATTTATTTAAATACTTCAACTTCGTTGCATTACCCAAAAGGCCATGTACACTAACTTATAACTCCAACATGCAACTATGAACTATGCAAGTAATTTCTTGTTTCGGATTAAATTACTCGAGCACCAAAGGGACAACCACCAATGCATACCGATACGTAATCCAGTCAACCAAACTGACCCTTATCTAGGATACAATTCCTCATGAGACTTACTAAAATCGTTTGTTGTTAAGCATGGCAACTCGACTATACGTTTCTTAAAACTTACAAGGAACCCCTTAGTCTGAACACAACTGCATATACTAACATCGTTCAACAAAAACATAATTTCACATCATTCAACTATAGAACATACCCACGGTTGACTAGCGCGAAGTAAATACATAAGGTGGGACCTAATACATCATTGAGTTTTGAAGAAACACCAATATAACAATCCAGATATAAGAGCACAATAAAGAGAATATTGTATTAATGATTACTAGGATGATTACAGGCACTCGAATACAGTGTTACAATGTTTCGACTATAATCTATCTTTCATAACTATCACAGGATTCTCTAAGTATTTTTCTGCCGAAGAGTGAATGAATCCTTCTCCTTGGGGAGAAGGGGTATTTATAGGCCTTTGAGATGTCCTGTGATTGGTTGGAATAGGAATGACAACTGTATTGTACGATCGCAGACCGTTGGCGTTGTTGGCGCTGTCCTCCTGCGATAGGTCCACGTGTCCTGTATTTGTCCTTTTTGTCTATTTCTGTACCTCGTACATGCAGGTGATCATGGAGCAGGGAATAACAACCTCTGATTGGCTGTACGTCCCTTTCTTTGTCGGGTCACAGCTGGCATGTACGAGGTTATGTGCGCAAACTTCTAGAAGGTTTCGTCAGTGCTACACGCTGACGTGCACAGAGGTGTGTGGCCGTGCGCACGCGCGGGTACATATCTCTTCATGACCCGTTTTATTTTGCCGCCATAAGGTAGCTAATGCCCATAGAAATTTTGTGCATAATTACCTCTGTCAGGGTTTACTCGCTCATATGTTTACCCCGAAGGGTTTCATCACCTACACTATAATTCGTCATGTCACTAGGACAACGATTATTAGAACTCATTGCACCTAATGAGCAACAATGATTCTTGTCTTGGTTAATCTTCTTCAAGCACCTCAAGGATGCTATATTACATTAGAGCACACAGACACACGGTGTCTAAGACACATCAACTTCTCGATAACTATTAACCTCATACCCTTGTAACCGACCTTGTCTACTTACGTCTAAAAGCAAACCCTCATAATTACGCCTAGGTTAGGAACCGACACTATGTTATACTAATCTATCACCGTTAAGGTTTGAAATTAAATGATTGACTCATAGGCTAAGACATTAGGGGGGACGGGACACTACCAAAATTGGTCACGGGTACCCCACCACCAGCACGGTAACACCGCCGCCACCCATGCTGGTAGTGGTCCTGTGACCCAAAATCTAGTTGTAGTTAACGGGCTGGTACCCGTGAGTTTCTCTCTCCCCCTATTGTCCTTTTCTTTATTTTATTTCTAGTGGAGTGCTGCCTCCAAAAAACTGTTTCAGTGAAGTGAATCACTCAGTGAAGTGATGTAACAGTGCAGGATTGGTAGAAATCAGTGAAGTTAAAAAAAACATAGTGAAACGCCCCGTCCCCCTTACATGATACAAAACATACAATCATTATCGACACCTACAACACCTCATTCAACTACGATCACAATGCCACTAGCCCACTAATAAAAAAAACATTACACACCTGCACATGGCTAATAAAACCCAATAAAATCACACGCCATTAAGCAAGACGCATAAACTGTTATAAACATTTTTATTGCAAAACTCGTTATTTATATAAGACTCGTAACACGTGTAAGAAGCATGTAGGCATTAAGCAAGACGTGTTGGATATTTTAGTGTAATTGGATTGACTGTTTGATCAATATCTTCATAATAAGACATCATATAGGTATGGTGGTGCTGAGTGCACGCCTATATGAATTTATTATGAACTTAGGGGCGAAGCCCCTAAGAGACGGGGGTCCGGGGGCAGCGCCCCTGGGAGCAGGGTCCAAGGGGCGGCAGCCCCTGGCGGGGTCCAAGGGGCAGAGCCCCTGGCTGGGGTTAAGCTGGAAAATTGCTATGGTAAAAATGTCTCAGAAAATTAATTTTCGGAAATAGAGGGACTAATTTTGGCAATATGGAAACATGTGATAACTGCCTATTAGGCAGTTAATAACCCAATTTCAATTGAATACGAATTGTATATTGATCAAAACTTTCTCTGGTTCTTCTCTCAAATTCACATACAGAAAATTCTCAATCTCTGATTGTATCCGATTGAATATTCGATTGAACCATCGAATTGATTCAATCTGAAAGCGATTACGTGCCTTCAGAGATTTCTGATTATCCGGTTGTTCGTTTGTGTTACTGAAATCCCCAACAAGACGCATAAACACGTAAAAAGGGGATTATAACTCATTTGTAACATCTTGCCCTCGCGACATATTTGTTTCTTGTTGTTGTGGTGGAGACTTTCTAGGAGGTCATTAATCCTGATACTACTCCCACCCGAACATGCTTAATTGTTTCATGTGCTGCGTTGGTGATCTAAGAGGCGTGGCATGTCTTATGAACCAACAATCTCTCATGTCCACAATTGATGTGGGATTTGTCTGGCTTGTTACAATGTCCATGTTAATATTCTTAGTAGTTGATACTGTTACAATAACCCCCACCCCCCTAGGGACTCATCATCCTCGATGAGGTTACCCCATCAACCCGAACGACATAGGAGTGGCTCTGATACCATTTGTAACATCTGGCCTCTCGCACCACCAATATTGTCCATTTTGCCCCCGATGGGTTGCCCATCCATGAACTCGTAGATTTGTTTTTGGTTGCCGCGATTGAGACTTCCTAGGAGGTCACCTATCTTTATGCTACTTCCATCTAAGCACGCTTAAATATAGAGTTTTTCATTTGCCCCACGACCAACTAACTCCAAAACGCTTTGGTGATTTAAGAGGCGTGGATGCCTTATGAACCAAGAGTCTTTCCTGTCCACGACCAATGTGGGATTTGCCTAGGTGTTACAATGGTCGATGTTAATTGTTTCAGTAGTTAGTGTCGTTACACCACCAGTTGCGAATATTGAAATCCCACACTATGAATCATCCATTCATGCTAGAAACCCAAACCTGTCAATCATACATTCCCATAAACAATGCAAAAAGAATTCCCATAATATTCCAACCCAACTACTCGCTAATCTTGTCTCCTACGAAACCCTAGTTCCATCAATAACAATAATCAAGCCATCCCCGACCTGTTTTGTAATCTGATGTAACGATGCCGACTACCGAGAAGAATATCACAGACCAATGTGACGCCCTAGGCAAACCCCACATCGGCCGTGGCTAGGAGAGATTCTGGGTTCATAAGTAATTCGCTGCCTCTGAAATCACCAACATGTTTTGGTCTTAGTTGGATGTGGAGCACATAAAATTCCATAGTTAAGCATGCTCAGGTGGGTGTAGTCCAGGATGGATGACCTACATGGATACACAAGCGTTGAGAGGTAATAATAAGTCCTTGATTATGATTAGGGTAGTTTACTTGATAATTACCATAGTTAAACATGATACATGTTGAAATTGAACATTTGTAGCAGGATTATGGGTGAACGGTACCCTAAGCCACCTCGTAGTGCACTTGAAGGGTAGTTCTGATACATGTATGCTTAATTTTGAAGGGAAAAATAAAACCAATAGTAAGATATAATAGAAAGTACAACGGCATAATCGCAATAAAGCAATAAGGGAGGGATGCAAAAAAGGGCATTTCGGCATCTTGAGTTCAATTTAAATAGGAACAAGAGGTCTCTTAATGGAGGAACTCAAAGAACAAAGAAGCTAAGTACAGAGCTCAAAATGTGAGATTTCGAAAGGGAGGACTCAAGTTGATACCACCATCAAACTACAAATACGCATATCGTACTTTACTCTTTATTTTTCCTCTCATTATTGTTATTACACAATGCCTTATGAAATTATGAGTATGTCATTGCCACATGCATATTTATCTGCATGTCGATATAGTTTTTTTTTTTTTCCGAAACCAAGGATTTAGAGTTAATGTACGTACAAGTAGTCAAAACACAAACGTACACATTATCAAAGTTACCTCACACTTAGCTATTTTAAAAAAAATGGCGTCGTTTAGTGTAGTAAAGCTGAAACATTTGTTATTGAACGATCAAAATAGAGTGAATTGTTATGTTAAGCCATATCAAGTGCTAGAAATGTACCAATTTCTTGACTAAGGGAATTGATATCGACATGCATGTACCATCCGAACCGTTATCGATATCTAGTTTTATGGTGTTCGATCAATGTAAAACACATTTTAATATCCTTTGACTATATTACGTTTTTTTTAAGTTTCTAAATCAAGTTTTAGTGCTATAGTTATAACTTATTTAACCCAACTGGTACCGAAGAATCCCATCATTGTGACTGTACCTATTGCTTTCTTTTTGGTGGGTGTACACTGTGATTGTGTCCACACAATTTAAGGCTCCACCAACGTTTAAAATGCTTGCATTTCTTTTCACCATATTATTAACAACATTTTGTAGACACATTCTAACTTCCAAGTGTGACAAAAATATACTAAACTTCTTTAGTATGAGGATGTATAATGAACGTGGAAGTGAGGTACCAATAAATAATGACGTGGAACGCCATGCCTCCCTAGCAGTTGGAAGCTCGAAGTGAAGGTATCCGCTACGTGGCACAACTTTTTGATTTTAGTTTTATATTTTATTCAACAATTAATTTACCACCCCAAATGATTTTTTGTTAAAAACTTGTACTTGTTTACTAAAAAAAATCAAATTACACAATGAAGTTAAATTTTTTTATGCAAAATTCGATATAATTTCATTGAAAACATAATCAGTTTCAAAATTAAGTATTTCTTGGTATCTTATATGGCTTTGGCACGTGCTTGTATTGATAAGTTTGATGGAGCAAATTTACGCAACTCGACTACCCATCGACGAGGATAATAGATATTTATCCTTTTTTTTGTATTTTACGTTTGCGCTTTCTTTTAATTGCCAAGGTTGAAGCTTTTTCTATCTTATTTCAAGTAGTTGTTATTATGTGATGTGCTTAAACATTAATTTAAAACATTTTTTCAACTTACATTAATTTTTTTTATTTTATATTTTACAAATTTATTTGTATTTAAAATATAAAAATAATATAACACAGTGGGGTAGGGGAACCATGCTCCCCCGAATGTGGGGATCAATATAAATAGAGATGGCAATTCAATCCGAATCTAAGGCAAATCTGAAACCCGAAACATTATTGACGGTTAATATAAAAAGTGTTCGGGTATGGGATTTGTTTTAAAATTTTCATGGGTATGAAATTAGGTGATCCCCTGTCCGATTACCATAAATCATATATCCATTTACCATAAACATATACCTGAAAATGTTTTATATATCTTTTTATTTTCCCTTTAACTCTAGTTTGGTTATGATTCATTCTTATTGTTTCATTATGTGAAAACAAACTTTTCACTTATAATATAATATGTATTTGATAATATTATTTATATTTTTGTTATGCTATATATTAAATACGAATTTATGTACTAGGATTTGTATCATCATTAAATTTACACATGATATACTCTAAAGTCTAAACCCAATGGTATGCTCGACGTCCTATGTGTACTTACTCGACATATACCTGACTAATACTAGGCCAAACACGGCCACACGGGACACCGTTTTGTAACTGTCTAACCGAGTATAAGACTTGTACCCACCTAAAGTAAAAAACTTAATGGAAACTGATGCAATGCTAATTTGACAGTAGAAAAGGCATTGGATGTGGAACAACGTCCCATAGCATCACAAATTCTATTCTGTTTCCAAATATCTAAAAGAATTTGAGGTTCACAATAAATGTGCATAAAGCCATATACATTGGTCATAATATGTAATCAATGTTACTGTAGCTATTGGTTTCTTTATAGTGGGCAGTGGGGGATGTGGACTGTAATTGTGTCCACACAATTTAAGGCTCCACCAACAATCAAACTGTTTGTATTTTTCCACCGTTATGGGAGTTTTTTGTTTTTCTTGTGTATTATTGAAAACTTGCCACATTATTAACAACATTAATTATACATAGACATATTGTAAATGTGGCAAAAACACATTAGTTAGATATCAGAAATTAAAAAAAAAATAGAACATCAAACTTTCTTGTTAACCAACCGTGTTTGGTTTCAAACTAAACTAGTCCGAATCAAGAACAAAATCTTAAAAAACATTGTAGCAAATTTCGACTCAGCATGTCCCCAAAAATATAAATATAGGCCAAGTGGTGTAACCATAAAGATGCAAAACATATAGTCGATTTACTCCATTATAGATCTTATGTTCCAAACAAGAAAATACAAAGAAATAAAGATTTTCGTTGATGTTATGAAGCTCATGTATCATTATGTTTGGGCATATTATCATCTTGGATTCTAGTAGGTTAACTTTTGGTTGCAAATCACTAGATCTTTTATTGAAATGATGGCTACATGTTGTGGGACTACAAAAACCATTATTGATAAATTCATTTTTCTTCTAATCCGACTTTTTTAAGTGTGTGTGTGTGTCGTATTAGATCAGGCCAGGTTACTAAATTAACCAAAATTTCAATTGTATGTACATTTTATGATCACGAAACACACGAAGCTAATCGCATGATGAATGTCTTGATTCAAGTATTCAACTCGTGCTAAAAAGCCTAAAACAACATCATTTTCTCACGTCTTTTGATTTTTGCGTAATGTCCAAAGTTACGAGAAAACTAAAGTTAATAGATGTTCATTTCGTTCGATTATTAATAGATGGATAATTTGTAGCTATATATGCAAAACTATACTATTTAAAATCCTTAAAAGACCATGGCCAGTAATAACTTTTACTAATCATGTCTGGTTTGAGGACTCCTAACAAAGTATTCTCTTTTCCTAATAAAAATACATGTTTAAATGATGAAAAATGCTCTTCAATTTAGATATTATTTTAGAAAGAAAAAAAATCATATAATTGTTCCTAAATTAAATAGAACGATGACAACTAAAGTAATTTATTTTTACATAATTAATAAACTTAGAAGTTTTTCTACTCAATCGAATAAGCTAATATATGAATAAATGAAATATATTATGGTCTACGCACAAAAAAAATCAAATAATAAAATAAATAATGTCCCCTGGTGTAGTCCTCGATGTGTCCACCAAGTCACCATCATTGTGAATTATTGTTAAAAGTGTTCACACTCCAAGAATACTGTTAGTCGTGCGTTTTCATGGATCGCGGTTTACACTGAACGTTGTCTTGTAATATATCTAATGATACCAAATAAATGCTTTGTTTGCTAATACAACTATGTTTTTAAAGGGTTTTATACTGTCACGTGAGAAAATTATAAAAACGAATATGACATCGGTACCGATATTAAAACAACATTGATTCGGTTCTCCACGATAAAGAAAAAAAACACTATACCCATACCGAGAGTACTGGTTGGTTCTGTACGAGTACCTGTTACCAAATGCTTATCCCTAAAAAGAAAAAAAAATATACCTGGTATCAATTAAAAAAGGGGGTTTTTACTAAAAAATAAAAAAAAGAGAAGAAACGATTTTTTAAATATTGATGTACGTTAGCAAAATAGTGACGACGCACGTTAGCATGTAGGGCGGTGCATGTTAGCAAAAGTAGGGCGGTGCATGTTAGCAAAAGTAGGTCGATGCACGTACGTTAGCACAGGGAGTCTAGGACACTATTAAAATGTCCATTTTTTAATATAGAGATGAATAATAGTTTTTGTTAAGTATTTAGATGATCTTTTTAATTTCTTTTTTAGGTGAAGGTCTATAAAATTGATATTTTTCGCATAAGTTTGAAAGTTTGAGTTTTGCCGTAAATAGTAATGATGTAGAATTGAGAGTAACTTAGATTTTTGTTAAGAAAAAATTGACATCTAGGCACCGCCAGATCCTTGTTACAGGCAAGACACGAAAAAAAGGTCTTATCTTCATTTTTGTCTTTTCACTTCAAGTACTTGATCTACTGGTGTAAATTCATGGAGCAGCCCAAGAAACTATGACATTGGATACTCTAATTTTTTTTAACGGCCCAACGGTACACACCATTTAAAAGAATTGCACCCGCTCGGGATCTCCCGAGCCCCCCAAGGTCCAGCCCCTCTTTTCAGTTAATCGCTTACTCAGAGTGGGATTCGAACCGTGATCCCTCGGTCAGGAACCACACTATTATGGGTAAGCCTTTCCTTTGCAACCACTAGGTTACATCATTTTTATACTCTAAATAAAATAAAAATTAAATGAACGTCTAGAAGAGCCTCATATATATCCTTTAATGAGAGTATTACGTCCATATGCCTTCAATCAAACCAACAGCCTGATAAAATTAATTTACATGGGTACAACAACTCTTCGCTTATACATGATGTGTTTAAGGTTGGTCTTCCCATCAAAGACAAAAAAAAAAAAAAAAAAAAAAAAAAATACAGTACTAGGTTTACATAGATTTTGTAGTAACTCACATTCTCAAAACCTTTATAATATAGTGACACATTGTTTATGAATTTGTATTAAGGGTAACTCAAATTCCCCATAATATTGAGGATGTAAAGTAAAGTAACTAGATAACATAAATCGCGACTTAAGGAACCATAACAAAAACAAAAAAGGTACCAAAAATATTAATATCAAGCTATTTATAACAGAGCTCGATAAAAGAAAACTAAAGCTAAGGCAACCCATAGTGTAGGAAAAACAAAGACCTCGGTAAAAAAGTTATGACTTATGACAAATGTTTGCACTCCCAAAACGGTCAATAACATTTTTCCAATGTCTTCAAAAACTCTCATGTTAGTTTGAGTCTACCTCTGCTCCTCCCTTACACATTGAGGATTTCCATAGTACTTACTAGTGTTGTCATCTACCTCCTCTTCACGTGCCCAAAGCATGCGAATCTCCTATCCCTTATACTATTTGAGAAACGTATCAACTTTTTATTTCCTAAAAAAAATTTATTTCTTATCCGGTACAATCTTGTGTGCCCACACATCCACTTCAACATCTTCGATCATCTCGCTACCTTTAGCTTTTGTTCCTTGAATTAGATAACTCCCACAAATCATGGAAAGAAGACGAAAAGTACACACCTTCCGTTTAATCTAAAAAAATAGGGTTTGGAAAATAAATAAAATAGCTCACATTGATTCACCTAACAGCAACAAACATTTAAAACAAAAGTTCTGTTTAGGCAGCAGAACAATCTATCATGGGATGTCATGTCTAGACATACACCTAAACTATTTGCCATTTTGCTAAATGTCATCTATCATCCAAATGCATACATACATCCATATTGGCTAGTGCATGCAATTGGGATAATACATGTACCCAATTCTGATTCTAGTCTTTATCATCATTTTAACTAGGATTCTATTACCCCGCGCTTCGCGGCGGGAGCTCCTGTTGCGTTGAGGGTTTGATGGACGTTAAAGATCGCGCGTCGCTGTGGGAGCTTCTGTTGCGTGGAGGGTTTCGTGGACATAAAAGATAATATTAAGTGACTGTTATTCTCGCGTGGGTTTCAAAAAATAGTCACGGCTAAAAGCTAAAGGTTTGGTGGTCAAAGTTTGAAACCTAAAAGCTAAAAGTCTGGCAAATGTGCAATGGAAGTTTAAAAAATTTGGGTGGTCAAAGTTTGAAATCCTAAAAGCTAAAAGTTTGGTGCTTAAAGTTTTAAATCCTAAAAGCTAAAAGTTTGGTGGTGTAACTTTGGTGATAAAATTGGAAGAAAATAAAGTTAAGCTAAAAGTTAGTTGCCAAAGTTTTAAATCTTAAAAGCTAAAAATTTGATGATAAAATTGAAAGAAAATAAAGTTAACCTGGTGGCCAATAGATATATATAATTGTTAGAGGGAAAGAGAGGCATCAAAAAGCTATACCATATACTTTCTGAGTTGTGCAAAGTATGTGCAAACTAAAAAGAGGTGGGGCAATAGCAATTCACTATTCAACCGTAGCATCTTTAATAGATATATATAATATTTATTCATTTTTGGAATATTTGAGTCACGAACGATCTATTACTAATCCTTGCAATCTTAACCCAAGTTTTTATGTGATATTCCTAGCAATCTTAACCCAAGTCTTTACTACTGTCTACAAACCGAATGGCAGATATCAAATCGACATGGTCCCTATGGCCCTCTCATCTCTGTTCCTCGAAATATCAACAAGTACTTTTGCCTAGGGATGAACATTTTTTTTCCCGAGTACTTGTACTTATACCTGTACCCATACCGCTATCCGTACCGATTTTGGGTACTCGGTATAGGTATTGGTACTCACTTTTATTGATTTCGGTATTCGGTACTCTCGGTATCGGTACGGGTATGGGTAAAATGGTACGGGTATCGAATTCTATATACTAATGAATTCGATAATATGTTTTACTTCGTATTATGATATTTATAGTATTCGTACCAATTTTTATCATTTGGTACCCGTATAGTATTGATACTCGTAATGGTTTACCTACTTGGTACCCGTACGAGTGCTCAACAGGGAAAAATAACAAAGTGGTACCAAAACAGGTATCGTACCGAAATACCGGTGCCGATACCCGTACGGTACCTATATATTCGGTACGGTAGTCGGTGCCCACTTTTGTTCAAATTTGGTACCGGTATTTTCGGTACGGATACAGATACAAGTATGAATACGGTACCGATCTCATCCCTACCCCTGCCGATGGGATTTCACTACAAGAAATTTAGGTATTTACCCACACATAGTATGTGTAGGAAAAACTATATAATGTGTTAGTAGTTACGTTTACCTACACATAAATTAAGTGTCATGATGTGTAGACTCGGCACTGTGGATATATATCATTACCTACATATTTATTATGTGTAGGTATATACCAAGCTATACCTACACATATATGTGTGGCTAAAACTAATATATATGTGTTGGTAGAAGTATCGCAAGTTGTTAGCTTGGCTTATGACGTGGCGTCTGACGTGGCATCCAACGTGGCATCTAATTATGTGTAGGTAAATGTAAAAGATGTGTAGGTATTGATCTTAATATGTGTAGGCATTGATCTTAACATATGTAGAAATAATATATATTGATGTGTTGGTAAAAATACTTAAATATGTAGATAATAACAATGATTTATTTAAATAATAATTTGTAATTATATACAAACAAATACAAAAACAGTTATAGAAACATACACGACCAAATTAACATTCTTAATCAAAACATAAGTGCTCAAACAACCGAACAAAATACTTAAACAAACAAATCAAATATTGACCATATGTTACTAAGGAATTATATAAAATTGGTAAACGACATCACTCGTCGATACTTTCATCACCCTCTAGAGTATGACCTTGAGATTGTCCAGATGTGGTTGATGGAGAAGACATGATATTATTCTCAATTAGTGCTTTTTCCATAATTGCACATTTACTTTTCACTATTTGAAGTGCATTGACTAGCTCATCATAAGTAGGACACTTTGCTTTTTTAGTTGTACCCATTATATATCAACAATAACTAGATCACGTCCCCACCCATGCAAACGAATAGAGCTTCGTCCAAGTACTTTCTCACAATCGACTTGTCGCTCATTGATTCCACGATATGCTGGTTTCTCGACATCATCATGTCTTCCTTTTAGGAAAAAAAAAAGACAAATACAATAAATTAATTGTTTAACAAAGAATGAATACTTGGTGGTAGAAAACAAAAAGTAAGCTTACATATATATTGCAGTCGCATTTTTAGATATCCAACTTTTTTCCGCATCCCAATGTGTAAGCCTCAAAGTCTTAAGTTGACCAAATGAAAATCCAAATCCATGCCACGCACAATGAGATAGTGTATTGTACTCTTCAAACTATTTCTACTATCAAATTTTCCTTTTGCACGTGCCATAACTTTCTCTTTTTGCAATTTCCTTCAAGGACGTACAACCAAATAATACATAATATATTTAGATCAAATTCGATAATGAATAATAATTTGATAGTAAGAATATCCTTAAAACATTACCAAGATGAACCGGTAATTAAATAGTGTAATATATAGTTCAGAAAAAGAAAAAAATATAATGAAAGCTATTGAAGACAAAAAAATAAATAAAATGAAAGCTAGTAAACTAATAACCTGAAGTTGGATCATGTTCATGGATTGTGAGTGAATGGATTTGATCTGTTACATATAAATTGTATCGTTTTCATTTATAAAAAAATATATATGCATAAATTAGTGTTCTGTGGAAGAAAAAGCAAATCGTCATATACACACAGTCACATACCAGAACCACATTCCTTATTGCTGGAAGATACCATTTAATCTCCAGCCTTTTCCAAACTTCTTATTTTTATTGGCCTTTTCTCTTGTTTTGTGAAATCGGAATCATACCCCTATATGTCTCAGTCTTTGCCTGTTTCCTTATGAGAATTCACAAACCAACAACAGGGTTCTAAACTTTTAGATAGATTCTTACAACAAGATCTACTGTAAAAGAAACAAAAAAATACCCAATCATCAACAAAAAAATAACAATCGAAACAAAAGCAAGCAAAATACTAACCTCAAATGAAGAAACATTAAACTCAATGGTGGAGAGAGAGAAGAAGACGATTAAGTGTTTGCCCTTTCTAAGATTAAATTAGAAAGCTAATTTATTAGAGAAATAGCAGGGGAGAAAGAAAGGTTTGAGGGGATTGGGAATTAGAGCATTCACAATAGAATCCCCATCTCCCATCCACTCACAACCAATCACAACCACATATTACACTAAGAGGGTGTTTGGGATTGAGTTTAAAACTGCTTTATTGACTTATTGGCTTTTTGAAAAAGCCAATAAGTCAATAAGCTGTTTGTGTAACCCAAAAGCACTTTCTGTTTTGACTTTTGGCTTTTTGGCTTTTTAAGGGTGAAAAAACTGTTTTTGAAAAGTTAGAAATCCTGGCTTTTTAGCTTTTGGCTTTTGACTTTTGGAAAAAAATTACAAATTTACCACTCATACAACCAATATTTCGTAATAAGTTAAGCGAAACACTTAAAAAAATGAGAAAGTATATGGTATAAAGCCCCTTAAAATAGAAGCATAAAAGCCACCAGAGATTGACACCTGTCAATTTAACCTAACCACAGTTAAACCTATTTTCCTCTTCCCTGTTCTAAAGTAAACCTAACTCATTCTCATTTTGAAACAAACCGATCGAGATCTGACCACCACCACCACTGCCATCATCTTCCTGTACCTTCACAAAAGTTTTATAAACATCTGTGTTTGTTTTTAAGTTTTTTATTTTTTACAACAAACTCCAAGCTCCAAAGCGAACCGGCGTCGTATAGCTTCTAGCATTGTTGTTGTTTAATCGGCGGTTCGATCTGTAACAATGGCGGCGAAGGGATTATTATCATCGGAAGCTGTGACGGCTTACCGAACGTTGCTCAGATCCACTCGGAAATCGTTCGCCGGAGATACGATGATGCTGCAATAGATGAAACTTACCACTGCTCAAACAAAGTGCAACTGATGCGGACATAATCAAGAGCTTATACAGATGAATCATAACTTATGCCACTGTGGATCTTTCAATAATAAGGTTGATATCAAGTAGAATTTTGTTGCTGACATAGAGTTGTTGAATGAAGGTGTTGATGATAATAGAAGACAAGACTAATGTAAGTTAACACTAAAGGGTGCGTTTAAAATTTAGATCTCAACTTTTGAAGGGTGCGTCTAAATATGTGCTTTGTGGGGCTGTTGTTTATGATCGAATGATACACATAATGGTGAAGATGTTCTGCATGAGCAGGAGCTTGTGATCGTTAACAAAGCTCAGAAGGAAAGTAATACACATTTGAAGACAATGATTATTGTTGAGGAGCTAACTTGTGAGAGCTTTAAGGGTGTGGACGGTTGTTGATATGTAAAGAAAAGGTAGGTGCGTTTGTTTGTGTGTAAGGTGCGTTTGATTGAGGGAATAGACGCACCTTTAATAAAATCAACACATAATGAGGCGTTTGATTTTGTGTAAGGTGCGTTTGACTTTTTATTGGTAAAGGTGCGTTTTGATTTTTTGTTGGGTTTTGATAAGTGCGTCTGAAAATTTTTGATAATTTTGATGAGTGCGTCTGAAAATTTTTGATTAGTGCGTCTGTAAAATTGTGAGTGCGTCTGATATTTTTAAAAGTGCTCTGTTTTTTCACCAACTTCATCTTCTTCCTCTGCAACTTTTTTTAACCTAATTTTTATGTTTAATCATCCTTATTGAAACAAAATCGAGAGTATTTCGACAACTATTACGATTCATAATTGTGTTCATATGATTATTTTTAGATTCAAACTCTGATATTACGTTTTCGTTCATTGTAATCGTTTTTTTTTTTTGAATTGTGTAATCATTCTGAACATGAATCGATATGAAAACGATGAAACAATCAGTGTTCAAATTAGTTCTGTTACGATTTGAAACAAAAAAATTAGACGGTTTTTTTCCTATTTTACGCTTGGTAGTTTTTAACCCAGGTATGGTTAGGGTTTTTAATCTGCATCCTTAATCTAATGGCTGAGATTGCTTCTTACGCTTCTTACGTTAAGGGTGCTTTATACGTTATCTCTCCCCTAAAAAAAATAACAATTTATTGACTTTTTGACGTTTCTCATCTCAAAAGCTAATCCAAACACTTTTTTTTAAAACTCCTTTTCAAAAAGTCATAAGCCAATAAGCACTTTTGACCAAAAGCACTTTTGACCAAAAGCACTTTTGCATCTCCAAACTCAATCCCAAACACCCTCTAAACCCCATTAAATTTTCTCTCTCCTCCACTCACAACCACTTTCAACAGATATTAAAAAATAACTACAGTTTTCCAGTTTTCCCTAAAAGATCCCCAAAGAACCCAATATTTACCAACACACTATAGATTCCCCATTTTTCTTCACTCAACAATCACCCTCAACCCCCAAAAAAATTATAGGGTTTTGTCACCCAATTTTTTAGGGGTTCTAATAAGAATGCTCTAAAGCGGAGTACAAAGGCGGCCAAAAAATGAAATTTGGGTGATAATTTAACCTCGGTGGTATATTTAGAAATCTATACGATTTATATATTGTGTTTAAATAGTATTATATAATACTTATTATCTCTTGAACATATTACAAGTTCTTATATTAACTTAAAATGTTGATAATTATATGATACTATTTATCATAACTTATTTTATAATGAACTTATTTTCCGTTAGCGACCGGAACAAACGTTTCGACCCGGCGGGGCCCGGTAGCGACCCGTATCGTTTCGACCTGACCCGTCCTGGTAACGACCCAGACCGTTTCAACCTGACGCGTCCCGTAGCGACCCGGACTGTTTTGACCGGGCGGGCACGGTAGCGACCCGGACCGTTTCGACCCGACCGGTCCCGGTAATGACCCAGACCGTTTCAACTTGACCTGTCGCGTAGCGACCCGTACTGTTTTTCGACCCGTCCGGGCCCGTTAGCGGCCCGGACCTTTTCGACCTGACCGGGCGCGCGCGGTAACAACCCAGACCGTTTCTACCTGACCCGTCCGGTAGCGACCCGGACTGTTTCGAGCCTACCGGCCCCGGTAACGACCCAGACCGTTTCAACCTGACCTGTCCCGTAGCGACCCGTACTGTTTTGACCCCAACGGGCCTATTAGCGACCCGGACCGTTTCGGCCTGACCGATCCCGTTAGCAACACGGACCGTTTCTACCCGACCGGGCCGGTCAACAACCAGACCATTTCGACCCGAACGGGCCGGTCAACCAACCCAGACCGTTTGGACTCGATCAAGCCCGCTAACGACTCGAACCGTTTCGATGAGGTCGGTCTCGTTAGCGACCCGTGTTGTTTCGACATTGCCGTCGTTGACGGTTGCCGAACGGTTTTCGAACCGATTGGATGATCAACAAATGCAAAAGATATATTTTTTTTTTGTTTTTAATGACATTGATTTCTATGCGGCATCAACGCTTTTGGTGTTGGGTGAGTTTTAAATCAGATTTGTATGTGATTATCGAAAAATACACATCCTAATCCCATTTGTTTTTTTTGACATACTCACCCTGACCCATTTACTATTTTTCTACAATTAAATTACCATCCAACCCCCTTGAAAATTATACTAACCCCATTTTAAACTACAATGTCAAATTTTTAAACCCAAATTAACCAAATTCAACTAGAATGAGTTGAAATTGCCAGGTCTTATTTTAAAAATGTGTAGCTAATTATTTTTGCCACATTCTTTTAAAAAAAATAAAATAAATTTTATTTTCTTAGTATATCTACACCTTTACATGTAAGACTATTA